>JAOTQK010000002.1:3355914-3375238 GCA_025642025.1 Rhododendron ferrugineum
GTAAAACAACAGTATTGCATTGTATTGTTTATTTTTGGGATGTTGTAACGGTTAATTAGGTTATCTAAATTTGGAAACTGTAATGTCTTTTGGGGCATTATTTATATTATCGCGAGGATTTCAATTATGCAAAGTTATTGATATTTATGTTGAAAATCGAGGGCGTGTCAATTTGACTTGAGCGTTCTTCAGGACTTTGAAGCTTTGATCTGAAGAACCGTCTTGTAATGTGGACTTGACTTGAATGTTCTTCGGAGTTTTGAAGCTTTGATTTGAAGAACTTTCTTGTTGGATGCAGATTTGAAGACTTTTAAAGGGCTTGAGGGCTTTGATCTTCAGAGCTCTGGAGCTTGGATGCATGAATGTGTTGATGGAAAAATATGAGAGAGAGCACCTCTATTTATAAGGATGTGGGATGGAGTCTTCAACCCTAACCTTTCATATTAATCTCTTCAATTATTTCCTTTATTGATTTTAAAAGGAATAATAATAATTTAGTAATTACCTTCTCTTTCTTTTTATTTTAGAGAAGGTAATTATATATAAAAAGACATATTATTATTCATCAAGGAGCCTAATTTGATTGGTCGGACTTGATAAAATAATAACTGTGTAATTTTGACACGTGGCACCATTTGATTAGTCCATTTACATGTCTTTGACTTTTGACCAAGGACACTTGGCATCACTTGATTGCGCATGTCCATTAAATTTTGACTTTGACTTACAGGCACTTGGTGACATTTGACTGGCCAATTTGTATGCCATAGCAACACGTGGCAATTTGTGACAGGCTAGAATTTTTACCCGCCTACACCAATGTTGCAAAAGCATCAGCGAATTTGTTCTTGAGTCTTGGCACATGAGTAAATGTTACCTTGTTGAAACAAGGAATCAAATCTCAACCTCTGTGAAAGCAAACAATCACAGTGGTTGATATTCAAAGGTCATTCCACAATTCTTTTTGGTGAAAATACCTCAAAATTCAATCCAGTCTTCTTGATTTCATTTAGGTCACCATAACAAATAGAGAGTAGCTTTTCTACTTCATATTCTCCCGGAGAAATTGAATATTCGTCATCATTATCTTCATCATCACAGTCCAAGCTATTTTCTTCAGAATCTGAATCTTCTATATCAAAATCCATTAATCAAAATTCTTTACATAATTTTACCCACTCCCTCAGCAAAGATAGAAAATCTTCGGCTTTTTCATTCCCCGCCTAGAATCCTTCTGGACCGCTTGTATAATTGACATAGGAAAGAAAGCAACAATACAGAAATCAAAGAATATGGACCAATATGTTACCTCAGTTTTCGAATTGTTCAATTAAAGACTTTTGCAAGCATCAGAATTTAAGTCAACGACCCACCTCTAATAACCCCAAGTACAAAAAAACATATTTAGTCTGCAAGTTTGAATGAAGGAGTAAGGACTACAAAAACAATATATTCAATCATTTTATGACATAGAGTGACTAGTTTAACACCAGAAATGATAGCCCTAAGACAAAGACTAGTTGACATTGATTTGCATCCGGAGTATAAATCAAGCAAAGTAATTTGAACTAGCATCGCTTATTAAGGATGAATCACTATAAGCCTTTGAGCATTCAGGAGCTACAAATGCAAACAAAGTAAGTTAGAACGCTTTATCTAATACAAGATTACCAATCACAAAGTTACTACACAATTGGTTAACATGGATAAAAGCCTATTACTTTTTTCGAATAGTTATCTCCCAAAACAAAAACACAAGAACTAGGTTATATTTAATGATGATCAAAGAACTACATACTCCAACCTATTGAAATGTCCTTGGCGGGTATTAAATATCAAAACACTTCCTGAGCCGTCATTTTCCCTTTGAGTTAAGGAATCGGTGTCACGGCCCAAATTCGCTTTCAAATGAGCACCCTTGAAGGCTCTTAACTAGTGTCTAACTGGGGCTACTCAACTGTGCAACTTTCTAAGGCCATATCTACTGGGCATAATCGATGGACCAATGACACAATTTATAAACCCACATCGAGAAGAGCCCAAAGGCCTAAACCCAAGTTGTGTTTTCCCCATCATTTCTTTCCTCTAGGAGTATTTTTTTTCCTCGACAGTCAGGTTGTCTGGACCAGCTTACGTGCATCTCAATTAATTTTATCATCGGTTCGGTTAAAGGCAGACGGACCAGCTTACGTGCATCTCAATTAATTTTATCATCGATTCGGTTAAAGGCAGACTATCTTTTTTTTGAGTAAATTACACTAAGCCCCCCTCAACTAACTTGCATTTTCACTTAACCCCCTCAGACTACAAAACCCGACATAGTGCACCCTTTAACTATCCAGAGTTGACACTTAACACCCTTCTGTTAGGTCAAAAGGCAGTCAGCTGTTTGGATCGAGCACCTATGCACGTCGGATGCCGTTGATTCCCCCGTTAGCCCACTTGAATTTTTTTTTTTTTGGACGTCTCGGATCGGCCGTCTGGTGGCCGGAGACGGCTGTCGGTGGCTTTAGGGCTCTCGTAGGGAAAATGCACCGACGACCACCGGACAGCCGATCCGAGCCGTCCAAATTTTTTTTAAAAAAAACCCGAGTGGGCTATGCGGGAATCAAGGGCATCCGACGTGCGTAGGTGCTCGATCCAAACAACTGACTGCCTTTTGACCTAACAGAAGGGTGTTAAGTGTCAACTCTGGATAGTTAGAGGGTGCACTATGTCGGGTTTTGAAGTCTGAGGGGGTTAAGTGAAAATGCAAGTTAGTTGAGGGGGGCTTAGTATAATTTACTCCTTTTTTTTGGGTCAAGCGGAAAATCAAAGGCAGACTATCTACACTCGTTTGGGAGATCCGATCAACCAAGGAAAAAGTCGTAATGTCCTGATGATGCCATCAGTTTTTGGTTCTTGGTTATGTGGATGAAATTCCAAGTCAGAGGGTCCCGCAACAAATACATAAATCATGTTCGGTCTCTGTACCCTAGGTAGGATTAGAGAATTCACATGAAATTAATTTCGCGTCATATGACCGTAAGAATCGAACATTAGTCAATTGTGTATGGAATAAACGCCAGCCTTTTTGTTTCAAAATCCGAGCAATTTCATTTTCCCGCCCTTTCCATCTCCCTTTCTATAAAAAACAGAACTTGAAAAAACAAGGGAAATCGAATCGTCATTCCGTTCCACATTCAATCGATCGACTTCCTCGACTGCCTGATTTCGGGATAGAGTCGAATCCATAGAAATTGGAGCGATTTAGGTTGGGAAAACAAATCAACAGATGGGGGTTCCGATGGAGACGACGCCGACCACTGACGAGTTCACCCACACCGGTTCCGAGTCGACTCGGGAGAGACCGTCCAGTAGTACCCCGAGGCTCTTCATCAGAGAAATGGTCCTCAGGAACTTCAAATCCTACGCCGGCGAGCAACGCGTTGGTCCCTTTCACAAGGTTAGGGTTTCTGCTTCATGTCCTTTTTTTTTTCCTCTCTCAATAACTCAGGTGTGTGGATCAGATTATGCGCACTTTGAGTAATTCTGGAGACTAATTCCACCTGATGGGAGGCCCAATTAAAGTCTGGGTTAAGCCCTGTATGCACTGGTCCTAAAGAAGTTAATAACACATGGGAGGTTTCAAACATGTCAATTCCTTGGGGTTAATGTATGTATCCATGTAATTATATATGGAGTACTGAATTTGAATTTTATTTTTTTGGTTGGGGGCAGAGTTTTTCGGCGGTGGTTGGGCCGAATGGCAGTGGGAAGAGCAATGTGATTGATGCTATGTTATTTGTCTTCGGAAAGCGAGCTAAGCAGGTAATTGCTGATTCGTTTTCTTTTATGTAGCTACGCTCGTGGTAGGGTTCTATTTAGACAAAGCGTAGGATCTATCTTTTCTAAAATGGAAAGGGAGACCATCAATTGGTGGGAATAAATTTCTGAAGTTGTTTCACAACAGTGATTTCCATCATTGTTCTAATAAAGTTAAAATTTTTGCAACTATTTCTATTATAACATGAATTAACTGTTTGGGCAAAGTGGTAAAATCTCTCAAGCTCAACGATTCACTCCCCACGTATGCACACACAGTTTGTGCCAAACTTCTAGTGATCAAGAAAGCCAAACAAAACCTTCAACCTTTTACTTCTCTTCAGTCAATGTAGGAGGAAATTGGACAAAAATCGCAACAAGAGGGGAAAAAAATACTCAGTGCAGCAAATGAAACATTTGGAAAGTATATGAAGTGTCCAAATCTGGGTTCTTTTCTATTCCTATGCTTGTTTAGTAAATAAGGGATATAGGAAAGAATCGGAAACAAGGTGAAAAAACTCAGTTCAGCAAAAAAAAAAAGAAAAACTCAGTAAAGGATGTAAGTTGATCTATCACATGTGTGGATTTTTGCACAATTTATGGTTGAACAATGGTTTAAATGTTTTGCAGATGCGTCTCAACAAAGTATCAGAGCTTATCCACAATTCAACTAATCACCAGAATCTGGATAGTGCTGGTGTATCTGTCCACTTTCAGGAGATCATTGATTTGGTAACTAACTTTCATTTGTTATGTTTTCTGCAATTCTGCGGCTTAAATGGTATTTTGTGGATTTCCATTTTTGGGTGTGGTGTTTACAGTTGTACTTTGAATGGATAATAGGATGAGGGTACATATGAAGCTGTTCCAGGAAGTGATTTTGTGATAACACGCATTGCGTTCCGAGATAACTCTTCTAAGTACTACATCAACGACCGTCTGAGTAATTTCACAGAGGTTACCAAGAAGCTGAAAGGGAAAGGAGTGGACTTGGACAATAACCGTTTTTTGATACTTCAGGTTCAGAAATCTTTTTGAAAGTGGTACTAGTTATCCTGGAGTCTGTTATTAATAATTTCCTTTGGGTATTTGTTGGATGTATCAGGGTGAAGTTGAGCAGATTTCACTGATGAAGCCGAAGGCTCAAGGACCGCATGATGAAGGTTTTCTTGAATATCTTGAGGACATAATTGGAACTAATAAATATGTTGAAATGATAGACGAGTCATATAAGCAGTGAGTTCTTTCGCCTCATTTCCTGAAGTTACAAGTCTATGCTTTTATATACCCATTCAATCCTCTATGTTGGTGCCGTGTGTCACATCTGTCCTTTTAGTTTGTCAATATGCAGTTCTTGTTATGTAGTGAAGACATACAGATTAGACACGGAATTGGAGATGTATAACGTGAATGAGTAGTTTACAAGAGGAAAATTTTAGGCTACATTCTCTTTGATTATTTACTTGAAGTAAGTTTAAGTACGTTTTCCCAACTTTATAAAGATGAGGCATTGCCCGCTGTGCTATGCCTACCAAAATGAGGTAATGTGATTTACCCTGTTCATCTGATTCCTTGCATGGTTGTTTGTAACTTCAAGATGAATACTACTTTTGGAATATAATTTACTAGTACTTCCTTAATGTCATCTCTGCAGTTTCAACTGCTACCAATAAGCATATGAATTTTATCTCAACCTGAAACAGATGCATGTCAAGTTTCTAACACTACTATATGTTGTTTTCCCCCTCTTGTAGGCTAGAAGTCCTTAATGAGAAAAGGTCTGGGGTGGTTCAAATGGTTAAATTAGCAGAGAAAGAAAGAGATAGTTTGGAGGTACTTTAGAGTTGCTGTATGTCAGGTCATTTTCAATATTGTACTTTCCTTTAGTCGTCTTATCCTGTTCCATCAGGGTGTAAAAAATGAAGCAGAAGCCTATATGTTGAAGAGGTTGTCATTGTTGAAATGGCAAGAAAAAGCCACAAAACTGGCTTCTGAAGCTACCAATGGTGAAATGGCGGAAAAGCAAGATAAGGTGTCAAGCTTGGAAGAAAATCTTAAGTTGGAAAGGTAGTTTTGGTCATGACATGAAACCTACCACATGTTTTGGTGCAGAGAATTTATTATTGTGAAACTTTTTGCACCATGTCAGGGAGAAGATTCAGGAAAATAAGAAGACATTAAAGGAGCTTGAGGCTTTGCACATGAAGTATATGAAGAAACAAGAGGTCTTTGATATACCAGTTTCACATTCTTTGTTGCTTTTATTTCAATTGCTTGTAGGAATACCAGTTTCACATTCCTCGTAAATAATTTCTTAGCTTGTAATAAGAGAGCTTATTTAACTAACCTTTGCGGTATTTCCATAAGGAGTGATAAGTTTATAGCATTATGATTTTTAAACATTGGAACAACCACTTATGCAAATCTTGTTTGCAAAATCTAGGAACTTGATAGTGGACTCAGATGTTGTAAGGAGGAGTTCAAAGAGTTTGAAAGGCAGGATGTTAAATATAGAGAAGATCTGAAACACATGAAGCAAAGGATTAAGAAACTTGATGAGAAAATTGAGAAGGTATGTTAATAGAAGATTCTTAAATACAAATGAACAAAGGCATGACTCTTATGATGGATTTTACTGCAGGATTCATCGAAGATTGATGACTTCAAAAAAAAAGGAGCGGATTCAACAAATATGATTCCAAAACTGGAGGAAGATATTCCTAAGCTGCAAAATCTTTTGTCAGAGCAGGAAAAAATCTTGGAGGATATAAAGGAGAGCGCTAAAGGTGCTGTCTTCTCTTACGTATGTTATGCTTAGAGGGAGGGCCGGTCTATTATTGTGTATTATTTTCATTTGGTACTCTAGGAAATCTTAAACTTGGAGTATTTACATTTTATGAAGCACCGATACTCTCGTGCCCGATATGGGGACACGTGGGGCACCTGGCAAAATACGTATGGCGTGTCCAATATATTTAATTAAGTTTTTTAGGGGGACATAGCAGGGACACGGAAAGGACGCGTTAGGGACATAGGAGGGACACGTCGGGACACGGCAGTGGTTAAATATGCAATTTTTTTTTTTAATTTTTTGGGGGTAAATGTGTATTACTTCAAATATTTTGTTTTAAAATTGTAGTATGATGTATATATGATACATGTTTACATATATTGAAGCTTCATGCTTACACATCTAATTATTTCCACTGGTGTAAATGCAATATTATTTCTTTTGTTTATTTATTTTTGTCGTGTCTCTTGCCGTGTCCGTGTCCCCATTTTTCTAGAAATCTTGTGTCAGTATCCATGCTACATAGTTTACATGTATTTGTCAGTCTTCAACATGCACACATATTTTCTCATTTGTTATATTATCAAGTGCTGGATGTAAGAACAGAGCTTTTAATGCCTTCATTATGAAGTGGGTTTTTCATTACATCGTTTTCCTGTAAGAAATACATGTTTTTGAACATCTCCCAATTCTAAATCATTTACCCTTACGACTATTTTAGTATTAGGGAGGTTTCCCATTTATTCGTTACACTGTTTCACATAAAAAAGTTGAGTATAATATTTTAAGTTATGTGAAGTTGATTCTCTCTCTCTCTTCACATTATGTGAATATGCCTATCCACTTGTCTTGCTCAACTAGGCCTTGCGAATGTGTATGTACTTAGTTTTTTTCTTGGATGGTTGGGTAATACTGCAATTGGAAGTCGATAGTGTAATGGTAAAAACTCCAAGGAGGATAACGAGGGTCAAGGATAGCCACTTTGTGCAAATATGTCACAGGTCCCCCTGTGGTTCGAAACTCAGAGGTTCTTGATTTATTACTTAAGTCGTCTTTTCATGTCCCTGGGTTTTTCTTTTCCTTCTTGGTTTCCACGGCATTATCAGTCTTGTCGTCTGTTGACTATGTTTGGTTGGAAATGAGAAACTCATCTTTACTGCAGCCAACAAAACGTATCATAACATAGGTAGTAACCGTAGTATGGTGTTGAGATACAAAGTTGTCTAAACTAGCATGTGATCTTGCGGAGGCTTCCCCATTGAGTATAATTACAAATACCGTGGCTGTGGTCAAGGCTTCCCAATTGATTTCCATCTTTCTATATATTGCACTTTCATTTTGTTGTATAATGGTCCTTCAGATTATTAAGCATCCATATACTTCATGTATTCCTTCTCCCCCATTGTGCTCCAAAGACCTTAGGGAATGGATGTCAAGTTGCCAATGGAACTACCTATAGTGTAGGAACCTGATCAACAAAAAGTTCTCATATACTCCTTCAATGTACTTTCTTGATCTTTCTTGTGGTAGTGGAAGAAATAATTATTGGATCTGATCTTTGAATTGGTTGATAAACAGTTGAAATTGAGATGTTCCGTGGTGATCTTGCAAAGGTTCGTGCAGAACTAGAACCATGGGAGAAACAGTTAATTGAGCACAAGGGTAAACTTGATGTTGCATCTACTGAAAGTAAACTTCTGAATGAGAAGGTGAGGTTGAAAATCCAGCTGAGAGCTTCTTTTTTTTTTTTTGGTAAAGCGTTCACAACTACAAGCAATGCTATTAGACAAGGGTGATATATTCCTTGCCTGGCACCATTATTTCTTTCACTCCTGTCCTGAGACATTAGTGTACAGAATGAAATATCCAACTACAATGAATAGTGCCATAGACACCTACTGGCTACTGCATCAAACTACTTTCCAGTACTTCATTTTTGTTGCGTCTTTTACATTAGTTTTTGTGTGCTAACCCTTCTTTGAAAACCTGTTTTAATTAGTAAAATTTGAGATAGTACTCAGTTAAGATAATTTTTAAACATCTTTGTCAAAACTGATTGACCGACTAAGCTTTTGAACAGAACATCTCTTGAATATAAAAGTACCTTTTCAAAGTGGGTCGGAAACTTGGAACTACAATTTCTCAGGGACAAAGCAAGTTTATTTTGACTACTTGGAGTGTTATGGTTCCCCATTTCTTTGGTTTACTCTTTTCAACATAGTGGATTTGGTTTATCTAAATGTTATAGTCAACTGTTTCAGCACGAAGCTGGTTGTGCCGCTTATGGGGATGCTCAAAAAAAGATGACTGACATACAGAATACAATCGGAAAAAAGACTTCAGGCATCCTAAGCATCCAGAATGAACTAGAGAAAAACAGGCTCGAAGCAGTGGAAGCTCGTAAAGTGGAACAAGTATATGTCTTTTTGTAGATATTTTGTATTATAATATATATGTTTTTGATCATGATTGTCGGGGTGAGAGCAACAGAGTCCTTTGCAGGAGTGTCTTAAAGAGCAAGAAGCACTAATTCCTCTTGAACAAGCTGCCAGGCAAAAGGTTGGAGAGCTTTCGTCCGTCATGGAATCTGAAAAGAGTCAGGGCTCTGTGTTGAAAGCAATACTGCAAGCAAAAGAAATGAACGAGATACAGGGTATTTATGGTCGAATGGGTGACTTAGGTGCCATTGATGGTGAGAGTTCCCTTTAATGAGGTTATTAATTATTGGTTGCCTTCCTACGTGTGTGTATGTAACACAAATAGTTTTGTAAAGTCAAAAGTAATTGAGCATGCTTTCATCAGATTCTTTGCACCTTTTGGTCACAAAGTGAATAAGAATCAAAGAACTAGAGTATTTAAAATGAGCAAGAAGGATTACCATCAGTTTTCCAAGATACAATAAAAACTAGAGCTCGTCTCGTTCCAATAGACTGAGAACATTAAAATACTTTAACATCAACAGTTTCTAAAATTTTGGGAACATCTCATAATGTTACGGTAAAAAGATCTTAACTTTTTTCAATTTGTCTGTGCTGTTTGTTCAACGAAGTCATTCTTTGATCTTATCTTGCTCCGTTGTCCTTGAAATGCATAAATGCAACTTCATTATTACAAACTGACATCTTGTTTCCTCTTTTAGTTTTTATGTTTTTTGTGCTTTTGTCATCTTAAAGAAATGAAACAGTTATCCTGTGTTTGCTTATTTTACTAATTTGCTTAAGTTCATATCGATTGTTGCATTAGTATATCTTTTGATAACCATTATAATGTAACTATTCCCTACGCTCTTTTTTTAATCCCTTTCTTGTTTGACTGGGTTTCTTGGTGCAGCAAAGTATGACGTGGCCATCTCAACGGCCTGTCCTGGGCTTGATTATATTGTTGTGGAAACAACTAGTGCAGCTCAAGCATGTGTGGAGTTACTCCGGAGGAAAAACCTTGGTGTTGCTACTTTCATGATTTTGGTAGATATCTTGTAAACTGTGATTCACAGACCCTGCTTTCTATTTTCTGGTTATGTTGTTTAGTTTGTTCTGTACTAGTTAGAACAGTGCTTCCAAAACCTTAATCAACTGGCTAGAAATTAAATTTGGCTGATGAGTCAGTTCAGTGGATTTTGGATTAATGAACTACTTGTGGTTAGCGATTATGAGTAGAACTGTCTTACAGGTTATAATTGTATTTGATGACCCAGTTCACTTTTCGCTGTTAGTTTGATACATTGATTACCACCACTGATTGTGAGTTGTGACAAAAGTTTAAGGTGTCAGAGAAGAACTATACATGAAGTATTTAACTGGATTGAGACTCTTTGATTTATGCTATAGACGTTTAACTCTTTTTTTTTGGGTAAATCAACGTTTAACTCTTTGTTTATTTCTATTCTCCTACTGTTCTTTTAAGTTTTTTTTTGGAAATATAACAGGGCTGTCATAGTTAATAAAAGTCTCCAAAGGAGTCGTTTGTGGCTTTGAAACGTTCAAAGCTAAGTCTTTTAAGTTTTTCCTGGGCACGAAGCATCAGAAGTTGGGTATATTTTGAACACACGTTTCTAAGTTGCTGAATTGACCTTTTGTTTATTCTGGTTGCAGGAGAAACAAGTGGATCATTCACCCAGATTAAAGGAGAAAGTAAGCACTCCAGAGGGAGTTCCTCGGCTTTACGATTTAATAAAAGTTCGAGATGAGAGAATGAAACTTGCTTTCTATGCAGCATTGGGGAACACCATTGTAGCCCAAGATATTGATCAGGTATATTTGGCTTACACAAGCACATAGACAATTAACATTGTTATTTGATGAAGCAAAAAGTGCTCAGAAGCAAATAGTAATGCCATAAATTTCCTGTTTACTTTCTTAATGCATGCGTTTCCTACAACTGATCAGTTCTGTGGTTTTCTCAAGAAGGATCTCAATTGATTGCCTTTATTTCCGTAATAGACAGACACTGAGCTGTGAAAGAAATCACCCATTCAAACTAGAATTTTCTTTTCGAACTTGAGATTTCGACATTGCAGTACAAACTTCGTCCAAGTTAATCTAACCAAAATCAGAAGTTAAACCCAAAAATTGAAGAAAATGAAAAATCAAACTCACCTTTCGTTGCCGCAACATTTTGAGCACATCTTGCCATCCCACTGGTAAAGAACGTACAGAAAGTTGTCAAATAATTTTTTGCCAGTGGCTGCAAAGGTCCTTCTTTCCCCCTCCCCGAGGCTCAACCCTTTTCACATAGTGAAGCCCTGTGACTCGAATTCATTTTATTATGACGCAAGCCTCCATCTAGTTGAAAGTAATGACCGCTTTTAAGCCAAACTTGAAATCTGGAGCTTGTTTGGTTTTATGATGGAAACAAACTTGAAAGTAATTCCACTATGACAGTCATCTTCTATTTTGCAAGAAGTATTAATTCACTTCTTCTGAACTATTAGGCAACTCGTATTGCTTATGGTGGAAACAAGGACTTTCGGCGTGTAGTAACCCTTGATGGTGCTTTATTCGAAAGATCTGGAACTATGAGTGGTGGGGGAAGCAAGCCACGTGGTGGTAAGATGGGTACGGCTATCCGAGGTACAAGTGTTTCTGCCGAAGCTGTTGCGAATGCTGAGACTGAGCTCTCTGATATGGTTGCGAAATTGAGTAATATACGTCAAAAAATAGCTGATGCAGTGAAAAGCTACCAAGCCTCGGAAAAGGCAGTTTCGCTTTTAGAGATGGAATTAGCTAAAAGCCAGAAAGAGGTTATAACTAATAAGTCAACTATAGTTGCTCCCATTTGGAGTTTTATTTACGTGCTAACAACTTTGTTATGGAACAGATTGACAGTTTGAATACACAACATGTTTATCTTGACAAGCAACTTGATTCGCTGAAGGCTGCATCACAGCCAAAACAGGACGAGCTTGATAGGCTTGTGGAACTCAGGAAGATTATATCTGCAGAAGAGACTGAGATTGACAGGCTTACACAAGGTTCAAAACAGCTGAAGGAAAAGGTAGACAGGTGAATTATCTTCAATTATGCAACCTGATCATTCTGGTTAATGCTTATTGTGTCACTTTTTCCCTCTTTTCAAGTCTCTGGAGCTTCAGGATAAAATAGAGAATGCAGGTGGTGAAAAATTGAAAAACCAGAAGTCGAAAGTCACCAAGATTCAGACTGTAAGTGCATGCACGACTTGAAGATTTATCCTAAGGGGATGTTTTAAACTTATATAGACTCGTGCGTCCTGGTTGTTAGGACATCGATAAAAGCAGCACAGAGATCAATCGTCACAAAGTTCAGATGGAAACAGCTGAAAAGACAATAGCGAAATTAATGAAGGGGATTGAGGAGTCAAAGAAGGAGAAAGAACGGCTTATTGGAGAGAAAGAGAAGTTGCTTTTGACATTCAAAGAGATAGAACAGAAGGCATTTACAGTTCAAGAGAACTACAAGAAAACTCAGGAGGTTATTATTTATTCATTTTCGTTTTACCATCCATTAAGATAGATCAACTAAAGGAGTTCTCTCTTGTAACCAATGTGTGCTTTTCCCTTTTATTTTTCGTTTGCGTAGCTTATTGATCAACATAAAGATGTACTGGATAAAGCGAAAACTGATTATGAAGGACTGAAAAAAACTGTCGAAGAGTTGCGGGCATCTGAGGTTCATTCTAATAACTTCTCTCTTATTTTGGCTGCTTTCTGGTACATTTACATTGTGACAGGTGTAACTAATTTATTGGTGATGCCACAGGTTGATGTTGACTTCAAGCTACAAGACTTGAAGAAGGCCTACAAGGAGTTGGAAATGAAGGGAAAAGGATACAAGAAAAGGCTTGATGATTTGCACATTGCTTTGTCGGAACATATGGAACAGTATGCCTCAATCTATAAGCTGTATCCTACAACAAGAAGGCATTTATAACTTTCAAGCATATTTAGCCCCAGGCCCCCAGCTTTATCTTCATTTTCACGAAATGCAGAATTCAAAAAGATTTGGTGGACCAAGAAAAGCTTCAAGCAACTCTGACAGACCAAACTCTTGCTGGGGATTGTGATTTGAAAAGGGCCTTTGAAACGGTGGCACTGCTTGAAGCACAAGTGAAAGAGATGAACCCAAATCTTGAATCAATCTCAGAGTATGCATTTCTTAGTCCATTTTTGAATTGGACAACTGAAGTTATCATCTGTGCAAAATGTTCTGTGCTGAAGTGTAGTCCTAATTGTACTAGATATCGGAGAAAAGTTTCCTTGTACAATGAACGAGTAGAGGAGCTCAACTCTGTGACCCAACAACGCGATGATACAAAGAAACAATACGATGATTGGAGAAAGAAAAGGCAAGTTTACCTGGTATTTCGTCCACTAAATTTTGATACAATTATCCACCCAATTATTTCTTAGCTTATTGGTGGCGGTTTTCAGGTTAGATGAGTTCATGGCAGGATTTAACACGATTTCTCTGAAGCTGAAAGAAATGTATCAGGTTCTAAGCTCACTGGCTCTCTCAACTGTTGGTTTCTAGTATCTGTGATGATTCCCTTCCTGCTTGACATTTTGGGGATTAGCGGGATGCCTGATTTGACCTTGTATCTTTACTTATTGCTTTGCTGAAAATTTAGGCTGGTGGTATCCCTAGTATATTACTTGTAGTTGGCGCTGTTGTCATTGACATGAATCATGAACTTTGCTCTTCCCGTTCTTGTGTTCTCGTGGTTCATTGGAAAATTTTCCAATTGTGGCTGAAGTTGGGAGTTCTTCTATAAGTACCTCAGAGATGCTACTTCTCTTGATCTTTAGTAATTCATTTGTTGAGAATTATATTCGTTTTGTGCCCTGCGCAGATGATCACCCTCGGTGGTGATGCGGAACTTGAATTAGTGGACTCTTTGGATCCTTTTTCTGAGGGTGTTGTTTTCAGTGTAAGACCACCCAAAAAAAGCTGGAAGAATATTGCTAACTTATCAGGTGGAGAAAAGGTATTTTCTGGAAAGCATTAGTGGCTCCTGATTAACTGTTGCAAATTTCTATAGATTCTTTGTGTTGAATTTTCTCATTTTGTTGCTTTTACTTTCAGACACTCAGCTCATTAGCTCTTGTTTTTGCACTCCACCACTACAAACCTACCCCTCTTTATGTCATGGACGAGATTGATGCTGCTCTGGGTATGTTGCTGGGTTGATAAAACAACAAATTGGCTTTTATTTTGTTTTCTTTTTACTACTTTCCCCTCTTTATTTCTCACTTGTGCTTGGTTCACGTACATTGGCAGATTTTAAGAATGTTTCCATTGTGGGACATTATGTGAAAGACCGTACGAAGGATGCGCAATTTATTATCATAAGGTGCATTGGATGAAAATATTGGATATTACCACCAAGTTTCTCATGGTTGTGTTCTAAGTGCTGTGTTTTTGGCTTGTGTTGCTGCAGCCTTAGGAACAACATGTTTGAGTTAGCGGATAGACTTGTTGGAATCTACAAAACAGATAATTGCACTAAGAGCATCACGATTAACCCAGGAAGTTTTGTGGTATGTGAACAAGCAGCTGCTTAAGGAGGGATTCATGCACTATCCCGATTTGCGTGGAACTCCAGGTCCACGTCATGGTTGTGTTTTCTCCATGTATTGAAGTCTCATCAACGCCTGGAGCTTGTGAATAACCCTTATGGTTTTATATATGTCTGTATCTCAATGGTATTGTATCTGATCGCATTTTAAGGACACAGATGAGTGGTGGATACGGTTAAGAGAAATTTGTTTATCTTAATATTTAGCAGGATTGATATCATTAAGCAGCCATCCCCATGTTGATTTGTTGTGCTTGGGATTGTTGGCTGTGTACTGTTTTTCTGTTTTCTGACTGAAACAGTAGTTTGTTCAGTAGCTGTGTGTCTGTAAGTTCCTATACTTTGCTGTTTTTTTTGATAACACTCTTAAAGTCGTTCCTAAGAAAAGAAATATGGTTGTCTTGTCCGATCTCATGCTTGAATTTCAGTAAACAGTTAATTTACAAAAACGTGATCTCAAGACCAGAAGTGGCCATTGCCATGCTCACCTTTTCTCTCTCAGCCCGGATGGAAAGATGGAAACTACAAAAGAGCCTGGAACCTCATTAGGCAAACACCTAAGGTTGACTATGCAGGCATTGTTCGGAAAAAATGGATGGAATAGAATATGCACAAGGACGCACCAGTCTTTGGAAAATGCCCAAGCACAGTCTTCTCACCTGGAGGGCCTTCCACTCTGGCTTTTTTACAGTAGATCGCTTGAGAGATTGGATCCCAAGACCTTGACTCTTTCTGGCCTGTGCATGCTTGAAGATGAACAAAGATCTCTCTTTTCAGTGCAGCTATGCAGTTTAGGGTGGATTGGGGCTCAGCTCTCTTCTAAATGTGGATATGATCGGCTTGCAACCAACCTTCATGATCTTTGCCGATGGATTCATTAATCTAAAAACTAAGAATTCGTCCTTGACTGGCCTGATCCTAAAGCGCTCTGCTTGACAGCAGTCGTCTACTAAGCTATGTTCTTTGGCCTGAGAGAAGGCGCCATGAAGGGAATCTAAGCAGTAAGCAAAACGTCGTTTTGGAGAATTGTAAGGGAAGTCAAACTGAGACTGCATTCACTTTCCTCTCGCGAGCTTGAGAGTCATTTTTTTATACCTCTTCCTTCGGACCCTATCGCTTTCCTTTCAGATTCCACTGTGAGAGTTATGGAATCTTTTTGAACTCCGTTTTGAGGAGTGCATAGTCAGAAGAAAGAGAATCTTATGAAACTATGGAAAGAGAATCTATGGATGAATCTTAGCCATGTCGAACTCGTAAGCAACAGAAGAAAGAGAATCAACTGAATCAACAGAAGCTTATGAAACTATAGTGACTGATTCAACTAGTTGTTCTATTGCAGATGCGCAGATTCAACCTCACCTCCTGAACATTCGTTGTTAAAGTGCAACACCTTCACCGTTCGTCAGTGGCATCCTCCTCTTATCGCTTATTGAGCTATGTCCTACGGGACTCCAGTCAGTGCCTCTGTTAGCTGGCCTACTGAATAGATAGTTCTGTACCGTGGGGGGCTGTAAGCGTCAGGAGAGGAAGCTAAAGCCAATTACAAACACTTCATAAACAGGAAATTCTTGATTGATCTCAATGAAGAGAAGCGTAACGGGGATGCTGCTTCATCAACAGACTCAACAGAAGAAAGAGAATAAACTCGATCTTCTGATGCGAGACTAAATTGACTTATTCAACTAGCTTTGAAGTATTCCTCTCCGTCCCTTGGAAAGACTTTTTCCTATGGTGATGTGATTCCTAATGTGAACGAGACAGGGGGAACGACTATTGCTGGCCTGGCTACTCATCTAAGCTCCTCGCTCGTCGATGGGATTCTGGCGATTCAACCTCTTTCTTTCATTGACATTCTCTTCACCTACTTGTCCTCAACAATTTCATTGCCTTCTCTTTCCTTTTTTATATTCGTGACCTTATCGGAGTCTGAACTTTCAGGGTAGATAGAGCCAATCAACACTTCTATGTAGCGAAAGAAACAGTCTTGAATCGAAGCGTTAAGGTAGAAAGGCTAAGGTAAGGTTGCAATGTCCTAACCGTCCAAAGCCCATACCAAAAGAATGAGGTGGCTGTGATTGAAGAGAATCCATTATCACCTACTCGATTGAAGACCAGAAGCTCTGGAATGAGATACGTGTATTAGCCCTTTTCAGGACTTGGTCTCCGGTAAGAAAGTCAAGACACATCAAAAGCTACACCTTAAGGAGCTGATAAGATTCTCTTTTCTTACTAGCCAACAACAGATGCCACTTCTCCCCCTTGTCCTGTAGAGATCTCCCCTTCCCTCTTTATTGAAAGAACACCCCAGGAATGTTGTGAGATATTTAGCTAGTATACCTATTTACAGGAAATCGATCTCTTTCTTTCGCAACCAGGAATACCTATTTATGTAGCTCCAGGGACTAAAGTCAATCAATGGAGCTGCTACTGCTGTAAGAAATCCGTCAATGGAGCTTACGGGAATTAATCCATCTATTCCGATGCCGCTGCACTTATATGCCCTTGTTTATTTCAAGAAAACAACCCCGGAAATAGCAGTAAAGAAGGATATTTTGCCCTACTGGTCTATGTGGATGATTTGATCATCACCGGAGCGGAGATGATGACGGTGAGATACAAAGGACAAGAGAGAACTTGTCTGTGCGGTTTCAAATGAAAGAACTTGGAGAATTGAAGCACTTCCTTGGGCCGGGAAGGAGCCAAAAAATGTGAGCGCCCCCGCGCGCCTTATTGAAAACTAAAGCAAGAAGCGAGAAAGTTGACTTTGAGAAAACTGGCTATCCCCAAAACTCACTATATCATTATGCACTATATCATAGCATTCCTATTTTTTTTATCGGAACATGTAAGTGCATTCCTACGTTGTTTAATTTCAATACACTACTAGAATGAACCGACATAATCAAGCAGCTGGAAGAGATGGTTGAAAACAGTCCAAAACATACGAAACTGAAAATAGTCCAAAACATACGAAACTGAAAATAGTCCAACACCACCAACACATACGAAACTGAAAATAGTCCAACACCACCAACATACGAAACTGCATACTGAATCTAAGGCAATGAAAGTGACTTCTCGAACACTGCTCGCAGGCGACTTGAATCAAAATCTTCAAAATTGCCTCCAGATGTTATCGCGACAAGATCACCCTTACCCTTGCAGTCATAGTATTTGGCGAACTGCATAGCTCCAGCAAGGGCCAAGGCCCCTGCTGGTTCGAGAAAACTCCGGTGGGTGTCAAACATTGCCTGCGAAAACAAGAAAACTGTTTGTAAAACATGTTGGCATATTCAGTCTGGTTCTTGAGAACGACTAAGCTAATTGACATAAGAGATTTGACAATGCTTTAAGAAAGTGACTAATCACAAGAAAAGGGAATCATAAGGAAAAGGAAGGCCATTCTTAGCAATGAAGCAGATCTCAGGAGAATCCAAATGTAATACTTAATGGTTCTTGGTGCTTGGCATTGACCAAGGCCCGAGAACAGGGTATTAAGACAGATTCAATCCACTATGATTGTTTCAATTGTCCATCTCTCTTACTGGGCTAGAGAGGAGGAATAAGTCAGAGTTTTTGCAGGATTTGAAGGCAATATCAGGATAGCTCCTGGAAGCACTTCCCAAACACAATTAAGAACCAAACCAAAGTCTTTGTACAGGGGTTTTTGCCCTTTGTTTTTAGTTGGTTCGTTGGTTGGTTATAAAGTAAAAAAAAACTTACATTGATAGAAGAGATTATGTCCTCATTCCGCACCAGGACTACACCATCGATGAGGTGTTGGCAAAGAAGAAATGGGAGTTTTCCCACTTCTTTGACCGCAATCCCGTCGGTGTAAGATCCCGCCTTATCCAATTGGACTCTTTGACCGTGATGAAGTGACAACGCAAGTTTATTGGAGTCGTATGATTCGACTCCAATAATCTTGACCTGAATGGGTTACAGGGGTTAGCTAGCACAATGCATTAAATTAATTAATTAATTTTGAATTAAAATCACTAACTTGAAAAACAAAATTACCTGAGGAAACTTGGATTTCACGTGGTTAGCGATGCCGGCGATCAATCCCCCCCCCACCCACAGGAACGACCCACCCACAGGAACGAAGATCGCGTGAGGGGGACTTGCCATCTGGTTAAGAATTTCCAGGCCCACCGTACCCTGACCCGCAATCACATGCTCGTGATCGAATGCGGGTACATATGTGAAATCCCCCATTTTAGCACACCGCCGTATCCAGTCATCCCCAACCTCGTAATCTTTATCTTTACCTGTTTTTGGATCGTCGAAGCACCATACTTCAGCTCCTAGAGTTTCAAGGTTATCGATCTTATTCTTTCGAGTTGCCATCGGCACAAACACCACGACCAAACGGCGGACGCCTAATATTTGGGCCGCCAATGCCATACCTAGGCCGTGGTTTCCAGTGGAGTAGGTCATCACCCCTTGGAGCAACTTCTCCCGGGGGACGTTGCTCATCATCACATAGGCCCCGCGGCCGTGGAAGGATTTCACCTGCAAGGGAAATCCAAAATTACAAATCACACCATCCAACGGCCCTCCGTTTCTGGGTACGGAGACATGGAGGAAATCCGGCACGGAGGATCGCAAAGGGGGCGGGGGCTCAAAACAAATAGTGTACAGTATGCCAGTAACCCACCCCCTCTTTCCAAAAAC
>JAOTQK010000002.1:3380604-3391184 GCA_025642025.1 Rhododendron ferrugineum
TCCAGCCCTACGCCGCCACCCGAACCACCGCAGCAACCACGAACAGCCTACCCAAACCACCACCACCACAAACACCCCGCCACCAGAAACACCCAAGCCCGGCCCATAGGAGACATAGGCCAAACCCAACCACCCCAATCCACCCAGAAAGCCACCTCCGGCCATCTACCCAGGCACCACCCCTTATATTGGACACCGATTTTTTGTGCACCTATTTGACACCCCTTGGGCCTTCGATGGCAGAATTTGAGGGGTGGATATTTTTCATGTGCAATTCAAAAAAGGGAAAATATTTTCATGTGGTCCCCGTCCCTTTTCAGATCCTCAATGAAACAAAAACGATCCTCAATGAAAAAAAAAACGATTCTCAGAGTCGTTCTGCCACGTATATTCCGTACAAGTAATGGGGGAGGACGTTACCGTATCAGGCCCTGACCCCATCGTGCTTGTCGGCTGGATTTGTCTGTCCTACGCGCGCCCCATCGTGATTTATTTACCATATTGCTAGGGACACTTCTCTCAGTCACATCCTCAACCACTCCTTCTCACATGTCTACGGGGCTTACATTTAATTTAATACGTAGGTCTCACGCACATGTGTGAGGGAGTGGTTAGAGCTTCAAATGAATCGAGCTGCTCGTAGCTCGGCTCGTTAGTAGCCCGTTCAAGCTTCGCTCGGAAGTTAAACGAACGAACTCAAGCCGATTTTTTTAGCTCGTTTTGTAAACGAGCTGAGCTCCAGTTAGGATAAGCTCGGCTCGAGTCGGCTCGCGAGCCGGGGTATATATACTTAAGTTAGGGTTTTTATTGTTATTTCATAATTTGTTCTTACCATTTTCACTTTTCAGTTAACCAAGGGAGACGAGAGCACACGCACATCAGTATACCCCCGCTCCATAAGAAAATGAAAGATATATACCTTCACAATCAAAATATTTTTTGTTATATTAGGCCTATGCGAGGATATATATACATTTTTCGTTGGTCCGTTGAGGCTCGTGAACAAGCTCGAGCTCGAGTCAAGCCATTGCCCGCTCGGCTCGAGCTCGACTCGTTAAGTTTTCAATGAGCTCGAGCTCGAGTTTGGGTTCGTTAAAAATTTAATAAACATGCTTGAACATGGTAAAGCTCGACTCGGCTCGGCTCGGCTCGTTTGCAACCCTAAGAGTGGTTGGAGGAGTGGCTGAGAGAAGTGTCACTACTATTGTTGATTTATTTACGGATTTTTTTTTTTTTGAAATTGATTGAAACTTATTTTTACACTCTTCTAATTTCGAATATGATTTTCAAACCCCTAAGATTTGGTGATTCATTTTAATTACGCTCAATCGTTCGAAATGCTTTCACATGATTGTATTGGACCTATCTCGGAGTCCCTTAAGATTTGAGCCATTTATCCAAAAAAATTGGTGTCGAATATCAATATATCCAAAGAAATCGGCGTCGAAAATCAATAAAGGCTTTGTTGATTCATCAAAAATTTTGGTCTCTAAATTCTTGGGGTCTTGAAAAATACGTGTTAATTACACTCGTCTAATTTGGAAAATGATTTTCAAACCCCTAAGATTTGGTGATTCATTTTAATTATGCTCAATCATTCGAAATGCTTTCACATGATTGTAGGACCTATCTTGGAGTCCCTTAAGGTCCGAGTTACCGAGCCATTTAACTTTAAGGGCTCTCGAAAAAAATTGGCTTCGAATATCAATAAAGGCTTTGTTGATTTGTCAAAATTTTTGGTCCCTAAATTCCCGAGGTGTTGAAAAACACGTTTTAATCAACACAATCCTGTGTAAGTATTTCTAAGGATTAACTGTAAGTGAAATGCATTACCAAATCTCAGGGCATTATTAAGGCCTGAAATTTATAAAAAGTGTATGCATGTGAAGACTACTTCGTACATTCACTCGAGCAAAAAAGGGGTCGAACTGCACAAATCAATTTCTTAGTTAAAATTATGAGCCTCATTTAGTTAAAATTATTTATTCAATTCCTTAGATAACAAAAAATACTTTCATCAATTAATTTAAAAATATATTTCCTATTAGGGGAGAAACAAAAAATATATTACATTTTTTTTTATCGTAAAAAATTTATAACATTACAAACACAAATAATAATCCACAAATGGTTTTCCCGAGCCATGCATGTACTATAATTATTAGACAAGATGAACCACATACATTTGACATAACAGCCATGAGAGGGGTTTTTTTTTTTCAAATAACCCATATGTATGAAACAATTAGCAAATCAGATTAACCTTCATTTAACATTACTGTACTTTCATTACCAAAAAAAATATTACTGTAATTTCTTATATTATAGTGTAGCATAACATTAATTTTACGTTTTCGGAATTTTTTTCTTTCCCATCAAATTCATGTGCCGACATAGGCAAGGCAGTGGCGTAGCCAGAAATTTAGATCGGTGGGGGCACCATTAATTAACATTATCTTAGAAATTTCTATCCTTCATAGTAAACAACTATGGAGTATTATAAAAGAAATGAACCTAGAACGTAAAAATTTGCTACAATATACATGTAGATAACGAGTCTTTATGAAAAACAAATGCGTAAAATAAACTTTTTTCAAAACTTGACAAAGATATTAGGGGATGTAAGTGTTATAAGGGGAAAAAGGTGTATAATTTTGGATACAAATTTGCATGTCATAGCTAGCCTTTGTAATTCGGGGGTAAAACTGGTAATATGAGAAATTGTAGTGGGGGCGCGTGCCCCCACTACTTGTACTATACGTTGCCTCCGCCACTGAGGCAAGGTATGGCACGACGCGGGCTGTTTGACACTAGGGCTACACACGATCCAATTATAATCCGTGAGTAACGATTTTTTAATATAATTAAATTCGTGTCCAGACCAAAAGTCATCACGGTTTGGTCCCAATTTACTATATGTCACGCGGTTCGGTTCTAAAATACTCTCACGGTCCAATTCGGATAATCTACGATTTTCAAATGAAAATGCAATCCTAACCGATTTCCTGTTTCACCAAATTTTTTCTGCCACCTTATTGAACACCCCTTATATTGGACACAGATTTTTTGTGCACCCATATGACACCCCTTGGGCCTTCGATGGTAGAATTTGAGGGGTGGATATTTTTCATGTGCAATTCAAAAAAGGAAAAATATTTGCATGTGATCCCCGCCCCTTTTCAGATCCTCAATGAAACAAAAACGATCCTCAATGAAACAAAAACTATTCTCAGAGTCGTTCTGCCACGTATATTCCGTACAAGTAATGGGGGAGGACGTTACCGTATCAGGCCCTGACCCCATCGTGCTTGTCGGCTGGATTTGTCTGTCCTACGCCCTTGTGGTACGCGGACCCAGGGACCTTGCCGAGCGCACCCCTACCGAGTGGGTGTCGAGCGGTCAATCCGGCCGTTCATCTCGGAATCGACGGCCCGGATCGAAACATTTTTTTCCTTTTTCCTTTTCTTTTTCTTTTTAAATCCGTTCGGTACTTTTACATCCGGGTTGTCCAAAACACTTTTGGACGGCCGAGATGCGCTCGGCACTCCTGCCAAGCACCCCTGCTTGGCAGGATCTCCCGATTCGTGGTACGCGCCCCATCATGATTTATTTACAATATTGGTAGTGACACTTCTCTCAGTCACATCCTCAACCACTCATTCTCACATGTGTACGGGTCTTACATTTAATTTAATACGTAGGTCTCACACACATGTGAGAGGGAGTGGTTAGGGCTGCAAATGAATCGAGCTGCTCGTAGCTCGGCTCGTTAATGGCCCGTTCAAGCTCCGCTCGGAAGTTAAACGAACGAGCTCGAGCCGATTTTTTTAGCTCGTTTTGTAAACGAGCTGAGCTCGAGTTAGGATAAGCTCAGCTCGAGCCGGAGTCCCTTAAGGTCCGAGTTACCGAGCCATTTAACTTTAAGGGCTCTCGAAAAAAATTGGCTTAGAATATCAATAAAGACTTTGTTGATTTGTCAAAAAATTTGGTCCCTTAATTCCCGAGGTGTTGAAAAACACGTGTAAGAGCAAGTTTATCAGTAATTAGGTAAAAAAACTTGTCAACAGTGGACATTTTTTATTTTACCTACTCATATTTCTTTCAACACTACATCAATACTATCTATTTAACCTATCCTCTATTAAAATATAGTTTCTTTCTTTCTCCAACAGTTCCCCAAAGTATATTTTTTTTTTTAAAAAAAGAAAGAGGAAGAGAGAGGGACAGAGAGAGGAGAGAGAAAATAATGATACAAAATTCCATACCTGGTGAACAGTTGAGAGCTAAAAGTGCCGAAGCACTATTCAAAAATACATTTTGCCTTTGTGTTTAACTACTTTGCTGTGGGGCTATTTTACCCCTGTTGGTGAGCTAAAATAGCTAAAAAGCTATTTTTGTTTTGCTAGTAAACTTGCTCTAAGTATTTCTAAGGATTAACTGTAAGTTAAATGCATTACCAAATCTCAGGGCATTATTAAGGTGTTTACACTCGTTTTTGGCGTCAAATCTTGGGCTAGCGCTGGAGGGCCATTTAATTGAAATTCGATTAAATTGGGCCATGAATTAAGAGTTTAATAGGTTAAAATTAATGGGCTACGTATCAAAAAGCCCAATTAATTTTAATTTGAATGAGATATGGGACTTGGCCTCTTTGGACTTAGTTATTCGGATGAATTCTAAGAGGCCCATAGTGCATGAAGGTTACTTGAGGTTCTGGAAGCATTTCATGCAAAAAGGAGGTGGTTTTTTACATTTGAATAGGCTATTTAAATATTAAATTAAATGGCCAAGTATATTTTAATCTTTACGAAATGGGGAAATGGAGTACCCATTATCTCCACTAACCTCCCATAATGAAGCAGCAGCATGTGGATGGCACAATCAACTGCCAGTCACTACCCATGTTCTTTTATTCACCACGTAAAGAGGAAATGATGGAGCTCATGACCCTTGTTAACTGCTAAAAACCTCCAGTAACTGCCATGTTCTGAGTTTTGCACGCATGAAAGCTGAAGTGGGATACTTGTCATCATGGAGTGAAGGCTGAAAAATGGCTCCAAAACCGTGAAGAAGAATATTTCGGCCTATAAATACAAGTTTCAAAGGCTTAATCCAGGTTCACACACCAATCAAGCTCAACGCTTAAACCAAAAGTTTTTCCAGTGAAACAATTATCTCTCTTGTATCCCAATTTCTTTCTCTTTTGTACCCCCAACTTTATTATTACGATATAATAAAGTTATTCCTATCTCTCTTGTATCCCCTACTTTGTTATTGTAAAATAATAAAGTTATTCTACGTTGTTCTCTACTTTTTCTTACACGGTTGGGAAATTTTAAGTTCACTTCGTTGTGGCAAACCACGAACCTCTTTGTGGCCTCACCCTTTGGGTCACACGCAGTCGCACAAGATACGAAGTCAGATTGAGGCGCTCACGCCTTTCTTACGTTGGACGACGACAAGTCCTGGCACGCCCGCGCTCATACCGCACACGCCATTGATTTTTCGCTCACACCTACCCGGCGGAAAAGTGGGAAACAGTATGTTTCATTAAAAAATTGATACTTGGTCCCACACACATTCCAACATGGGGCCGGGGTAATAAAAGGCGATGAGGCCCCACGTCGTAGGTAGGACTGGTATCCCTATGCTTTCTGCGATGTGTGTTACTTTGTAGTTTATCTAACGCCTTTAAGAGCATGTACATCAATGTAGCTATAAGTGCTCAATTAGGTAAAATGCCGAACAAATTCCTCAAAAACCATTTGCACCAGACTAGCAAAACAAGAAGGTAAAATACATTCGGCTGGATGGCTCTATAGAAATACCGAGGTACTGTTCATAGTCATTCTTTATTTTATTATTTCTCTTCTCTCTCTCTCTCTCTTCGGGTGGACGTAGACAATGACGAGATGAAGGACGACAGTTTGTTTCTAGACGATTAGGATCTAGAGGAGCTGAAAGGGTGTTTGGACTTCAGGTGTGGAGGAGCTGAAGTCGTCGGAGATCGACGAGGATCTGGAGGAGCAAAAGTCACCGGAGTCGCCTGAGATCGACAAGGATCTGGAGGTGCAGAAGTCGCCGGAGATCGACGAGTGTTCGTCAGCTTCTTCAGGCAGAGTTTTCCGACCAGCTTCTTCTGATTTTGATTGGTTCAATAGTTGGGTTAATTGATTTTTCCGTTTCAATTTTTGGGTTTGGTTCCTTATTTTGGGGTCAATTTTCTGGGTTTTGTTTTCTGCTTGTGAGAAGAGAGTCAAATTCTGGGTTGGGTTCTCTGCGTGTGAGGAGAGAGAGAGAGAGAGAGAGGAGGGGGGAGGGGATAATATTTTAATAGTATTTTATAAGAATAAAGATGAGAATAGAGAGGATTGGTGTGGAGTTGAAAGAGATTTGAATAGGTAAAGTAAAAAAAGTGCACTTTTGGATAGGTAAAATACATATCCTTTGTGTACATGCTCTAAGCCCCTTTCCAAAACACCTTCTTACAAAATAAGACCTCGTTTGATAACAGGTTTGAGAGTTGGGATGGGAGTTCTAATCCCATGGAAGTATTAATACTCTGTTTGGTAACAAAAAAAAGGTCCAGACTATTAGTCTATTGTGATGTCCAAGCCGGCCAATAGAGGGTATTAGGAATACCATTTAAGACTTGGTATTCATAATCCAATCCCAACCCTTTCTCATTATCAATCTCTTCTCATTATCAATTTCTTCTATCAATCCAATCTCATCATCTAATCCAATCTCAAACAAACATACTCATTACCAATCTCAATCCTAAACTCATCTTCTTACCAATCTCATCCATCTATCACTGTTATCAAACGAGACCTAAGTACTTAATTCATATTTTCAAACTCAAAAATAATGTAATTTTATTTTTTTTACACTGTATAAAATATCTCGATAAGATTTATCAAGGCCGGCTTAAGAGATTTGGATGTCCAAAGCTAAATTGTGGGGGTGGTACCCTACGTATTTTTAAAATTAAGGGTGCAAATTCAAGACACGACCCGTTAACACGACACAAAATTAGAGGATTTGGGTCAATCATTTTTTGACACAAACACGAATATAACACAACCCGTCGACACGACAATTAAATGGGTCAAACATGGATTTGACTCACGTAACTCGATAAGGACACGAATAACTATTTAATTTTCCTTGTTGACACGTTAATCCGACACGACTCGAACACGATACAGGTAGTTTTGATTCTTTTAAAATTCAAAATTAGTAGGAGATTTGATTTTTCAAAATCATGTTTGGTTAACATGTATAAGAATATATCAATATAATTATGAAAAGACAAGACATGTATGCTACTATGACCCATTAGAAATTATTTTTTAAAGTCAAAATCAATTGAATATCTAATTTTCTGATCACTTATTCATTGTGTTTTCATGCTAAAGAGTCCAAAATTAATTAAACTTATGTAGGCTTATTAGAATTTGTTATTATTACTTAGGTATAGTCTTTTAGTTTAAATTTTGTATAGTCTTATTCTATAGTAGTTTGTTGTTCTTTATTATTTTAGTTAGTTAAAATCGTAAAAATATATATTTAATATTGAGACCTATGTCTAGTTATGACTTGATGCATTTTTTAATATCATGATTATGGCGATTTTATCGTTTTCATAATTATGATGGTATTGAAAATGTCTTCAATTTTTGTTATTTAATTAAAATATTGAAAATATATAATTTTATATAAATAAAAAAAAAATAAAAGGGTCTTAATAGTATTAACCCGAATACAACACGATTTTAAGCAGATCGGATTAGTGTCAAGATATATATTTGACACGTTTATGTTAACAGGTGTTTTGACACGAATCCGAAAAGACACGAAATAAGAAATGACACGACATAAACTCGATTAGATGCCCACCCCTATTTAGAATTAAACAACAATAATAGAAATGTTTCTTCATATTACTACTTTAGACTTTATAATGCATGTTAATTGCTTTGTCATCAACGGCCAAAATGGTTGGCTTGAATTCTACTTGACTTGGTTTTGAAACTTAGCAGTTACAATAGCATTATTTCTGGGGAACGAAAAAATATTTTAAAAGAAAAAGCTACCCAAAAAACTCAAACTCGGACACTCCACATGAATTAAAATCAACTTACCACTGAGCTAGCAAAGACAATTGTATTTTAAAACGGACAAATAATGTATATACTAATTTACAAATAATATTGGAGTACCCCTAGAATTTGGAATTTTTTGGATGCCCGAGGCCTGGATGCCCCAGGGCCTGGGCCGGCCCTGAGATTTATCAAACTAAATCCATATTGCTAGAAAAATTATTTGCGTAAACACTTTATTTTTGAGCTTGAAATTGTCTTATTAAAAACTAAGTACTTATAATGGGTTCTGGAACGAGGCCTAAGTACCCCAAATAATTACCCAAAGATCAATAGTTCAGATTTACTGTAATGTGAATCTGAACTATTGTTTTTTCTTGTCGGGATAATTTAGATGTAATTTTTCGAGGTATATAGCATTGTGGTTGTTTGTAGGATACAAAATCCTATTTTTTTGGCATCAACTTACATGCATTTCACCGATAATTTATCGTCAGATGAATATATCGCTGGTGTTTCCTCGATTTGATTGGAAGGTGCCATTTGTCTCACTTGTGTGTGTGGTTTGTAATCTTTATTATCAATAAAAATCGGCTGCTAATTTTGCCACTTTCTTTTTTGTTAACGTCACTCCCTTACAAGTGTATTTTTGCACCAAAAATACACTTACAGGGGAGTGACGTTAACAAAAATGGGAGTGGCAAAATCATTTTTCTAAAAATCCTACTCTTTCTGAAAAAGAAAAGAAATATTCAGGCTATGTTTTAAAGAAAAATATGGGACTATTCAGGCTCTGGTAGTCCCATTTTAGGCCTCACGGTCCAATTTGATCTCTTAATAAGGGCCCTTTCCGGATATACTTTCATGATTGTAAATAATGAACACGTTAAAAATCATGTTTATTGGATAAAGTGTAATGTTTTTTTGTAATACATTTACGGGGATAAAAAAGATGATCCTCTTTAAAAACCCTTTCTAACAAAATCAAAAAATGATAAAATTCATGAAAGATGACGACACTGGAATATCCACTTTGATGCTTCATGTTTTTTCCTTATTTTGTGGAATTGGATTTCAAGCTCTCGATAATGAGTAGTTAGTTTGGTTCTTAGAGAAAAAAATTGAAAATGGCCTGAAAAATTATATTCACGCTCTCTTTTTTATTTTTTAGTGTCGTACGTGTTATTATGAATAGCAAAAAAAAAAAAAAGAGTGTTAATATCAATTTCCTTTTGCAAAATCCTCGGTAGCAAAATCCTCGGTAATACCTAAATCAATGGTCCACTATTTCTTTACTAAACAACTTAAATTACAAAACAAAAAATAAACGAATATGCAAGGCGTGAGGCACATAACAGATTAAGATCTTTATCTTTTACATAATTATTTTTCATTTTACAGGATATCTAAAAATTATCGATGAACATATACATGTAGACTAGAAAAAATAAAAAATTGATGGAAGAATTTTTTTTTGTCTTGTAACGGGTGAATTGACGAATTTCAGGCATTTAGACAATTACTTGTAGAAATATATTTCCAAAAAAATGCTTGTAAATAAATCAATCACGATTGGGCGCGTACCACCGGGGCAGGGGGCATACGATAGACAAATCCAGCCGTCAACCACGATGAACGTCCTCTCCCATTACCTGTACGAAATCCACGTGGCAGAATGAAATCGTTTTTGTTTCATAGAGGATCCGAAGAAGGGGACGGGGACCACATGAAAATATTTTCCCATTTTGATGAATGGCGCATGAAAATATGCACTCCTAAAATATTTTTCCAATGTAGGGGTGTAAACCCGGCCTGGGCTGTTTAGCTTCGTGTTGATTGTGTTTCGTGCCATGTCGTGCAGTTTTGGCTCATTTATTTTATCTTGATGTACGTGTCATTTTATTGCACGTTATTGATGAAGCCTTTATCGAACTGATATCTGAATGAGTTGATTTGGTATATGGAGCCTTAAATGTACATTTTAACTAAATTGAGTTGCTCCGATTATTTTTTTTGAGATTCCGAGATGAGGCCCATACACTCCGGTGTGCAGTTAGGGGAAAATGAATAAATAATTTTACAAAGAGAGGCTCATAATTTTAACTAAGGAATTGATTTGTGCAATTCGACCCCTTTTTTGCTCGTCTGAATGTACGAAGTAGTCTTCACATGCATACACTTTTTATAAATTTCATGCCTTAATAATGCCCTGAGATTTGGTAATGCATTTAACTTACAGTTAATCCTTAGAAATACTTAGAGCAAGTTTACCAGCAAAGCAAAAATAGCTTTTTAGCTATTTTAGCTCACCAATAGAGGTAAAATAGCCCCACAGCAGAGTAGTTAAACACAAAGAAAAAATGTATTTTTGAATAGTGTTTCGGCACTTTTAGCTCTCCGGCACTTTTAGCTCTCAACTGTTCACCAGGTATGGAATTTTGTATCATTATTTTCTCTCTCCTCTCTCTGTCCCTC
>JAOTQK010000002.1:3491572-3508474 GCA_025642025.1 Rhododendron ferrugineum
CAGAGGGAGGGGGGGGGGGATTAGCAGCTCTCGATGTACTTGTGGAACTACTTCCCATCAAGTCATTAAAAACTTATGGATGAGAGCTGAGCAACCCACCCACGCTTACACCCTGCTGAAAATAAAACTGCGTCTCCGTTATCAATCTTCTTCTATTTCTCTTTTCTTTCTCAATATTCGCTCTCATAAATTTGACGAATTTTTAATATTCTGAAAAGATACATTTTACTGATTTACGCTCGTACTTGCAAATGTTGTTCATGTCTCCCCCAGCGTATTGACTTAAATCATACAACACTCAAGAGTCAATCCAAAGCGAAAATGTCAAAGCGCCTTTTACGAACCAACTTTGCTACGATCATAACCTAACATGCACAAAAATCCACGCACTTGTTCACAAGACAGGTGACATGTGGGGCCCACACATATTATGCACCTCTAGTGTGTAGGGTCACTTGTCTTGTGAGTGTGTATTTATGTGTTTTTTTGTGATCATAGAACTTTTGTTTATGAACAACCAAAACTGATAGAATTTGTTAGAGCTAGCGAGAATTGAAAGGGAGTATAAAGAACAAGAATTAAGAACCCGAGCGAAAAGTATAGAACTAGTATAAATCATTATATGACCAGTGGGCTAGACTTTGAGTAACAAGGGAGAGTATTTTGATTTGGACCAATCGGCTCATCACGGGTCAAGTTTTGTTAAAACAATTAAAAATATTTCATCATACTGGAAGACAAGTGGATATGAATTGATGGTTATAATTAATGTAGACTTGTGTGTGAATATGGACAAAGAACGCACCGATTTCGGTGAAAGATTTATATATTTACCCTTATTTTCCTACTTGTATTGTTGACTTTTTTACAAGGAGATTTGATAGGGGTTGTTTATCCCGGCTTGTAAACTCTATTAATTAGCTTTTTATTTTCACGGGAAGAGAATTAATTAGCTGTTTAATGGATGGTATTTTTCCCATAGAGGGCTTTAGTAATTCCATGGTTTTTGTCAATTCTTAAATTCAATTTAGTTGTGAGCATCTCCGATCTATCTTTATTCCTCTGAAATGTAGGATGGATGTAACACATTGAGGAGAGATTTTGTAATTTATTTTCCTTTTTTTTTACATTTTGGAAGATTTTGGAGGAACCTATAGTTCTTTTTCGAGATTTGGTCCTCTAAAAATAGTTTGATTCTCTAAATATAGAAGACCAAAAGTAAGTTTAGAGAACCAAGTCTCTAAAAAGAACAATGAGGTCCCTCTAAGATTCTTCCAAAAAGTATAAAAAGTGAAGAATTTTTTTTATAAATTATAAAATCTCCCTCAATTAATGTGTCACATCTATCCTCCATTTCGAAAAAATAGAGATGAGTTGGAGATGAGAAGCATTTCTTCCAGAAAAATTTGAGGGTAAAAAGGGGACAAATGGCGTAAATGATCGTGGCATTAAAGAATAGTGTCGTGGTATTAGGGACTTAGTGGGTGTTTACAAAAAATTATTGTCGATAACAGATTTTCGGATTCTACAGATTTTGAAAGTTTAGAAAAGAAATAAAATTTTGAAAATCCCAAAATTGGGTTTGGATAGCTTATGGAGCTTTTCGAAAAAGATTTTAGGTTTTAAGTTTCCGGGGACAACTAATTAGACACCTAAAAAAATACCTCATAGTTCCCGATCAAATTTTGATGATCCGAGCTGCTTAATGTGATTAGAACGTGATTTCAAGAGTACCCGCGAGAAATCAGAAAAAAAAATGATCGGGAAGGGCTTGATCTGAGCAGTTTTTAGCTTAGATTTAATGAAAGGTTTAATTAAAACTATACAAAACAAGCACTTTCCGGTCATTTTTTTTGCAAATTTCTCGTGGGCATCGTTAAAATCACATTCTGCACACATTGAATGGTTCGGATCATAAAAATTTGATCAGGAACTATGAGATTGAGATTTGGGGTGTTTTTTTAGGTGTTCCTTGAACCGCCCCGTTTAATTTTTATAAAAGTTGATTTTTAGCTTTTTGAAGTGAATGATAAACCTATGTGGGAGAATCAAAATCGATACGCAGCGAAAAAATACTTACCTTCTGCCATCGTGTTTAAGTCTTGAGAAATCCGGTAATCGTTTCGATCAAGAACCAATATATATGTTTCACAAACACAAACTCTCACTAATTGTTTGGAGAGCAATGGATAGGATTTCCAATCTAATCTATATAAATTTTTTTCACACATGTAACTTGATGGTAATTACAGGCCTTTATATAGATAGATCGGGACCATTTCCCAATGAACACAACCCTTCATACTTCCTTCCATCAAAGAAGTAATAAGCACCTATTTATTAATAGTTACAAAACCTTTTCATGAATAGCCACCAATTATTCAGGCAATATTTTATTTAAATCTAATACTCATATTTTAGTTACGAACATAAATACTTAAACTATAAATAGAATTGATGTAGCATGTGAGCCACATAAATAAATTCCAACATTCTCCCACTTGGCTCACATGACAAATCAACCAAAAAACTGTTGGGTAAAAGATACTAAGTATTCTATATGGTTATACAACAGCTGCCCAAATAACGGTCTATAGTAGAAAGATTGAGCACAAATCATGGCAATTATGTTATATTTAAGCAAGCATTTCCTTCCACGTATTACAAAATGGACAAATCTCTCAAAACTTTATGTGGTATCGCCTGTAAATCATGACTAACTAATAGTCACTTAGGATTCGCTTTATTTATCCCAACGGATAACTATATACGTACTTCATACCTTATGTGCACATATATGTCTCTATTCTCTAAGAACACTTATAGTATGACAAAACTTTAATTGAGTATCAATATGAGAGAAAACAAATATGAAATGAGCTAAAAGTCATGTATTCACTACATGACATAAACACTTTGCCAGCAATAACTAGCTCAATACTTTATGCTCAAGGGTCACGAATTGTGTTTATGAACTATTTCTCTCCGCTAATGAGGTACTTTACGTTGATATTCTTTATTCGGCTTTCATCTTTATCTTAGAGAACGAAACTGTAGTCAAAGTAAACTTAATAATAATGGTCTCAACATAACATCGACAACTTGAGACCCATTGCATGCTAGGCTAGTTTCATAGCTCCCACTAATTCTGTCATTCATAATAAACATCACTTTGAATTGGATGTTAACATCATGGCAAGAGATTTATAGCTTAACCTCAGTCAATTACTCGATCTTGATTAGCATGCATGTACATATAATTCTTGGCTCTATATAATTACCTCAATCCTTATTTGTAGTTTTCTATATATCATGGTTATTTGGATATTGATCCAGTAAATCCTTAGTCAATATCTATATAGTCCAGAAAAATGTTGTCTTTTTGCAAATTCTTTTGGATGCAATCTTTGTCTCTACTTATAAACAAAAGGCTGTCTTTTTGCAAATTCTTTTGGATGCAATCTAAAATCTTATTGGATCTTCGTATAAACGCGTTAATGACATAAATGGCTTCGTATAAACACTTTAATGGCATAGATGGAACTCCAAATACTCTTACTTTGAACATTAAACATAAGGGACTAATTCTCCCACAATTAATGTTGAAACTTTTATCTAGCTCGTGAACTTAATCATAAGGGTATGATGCTTTTATCCATGTAGCGCAAAATTATGATCTAGACTAGAATACTTCTCAGATAATCAATAAAATTTCCACAAGTGTTAGTGGAATACAAGATGCAACTTTAAGAAATAACATGAATGGGCTACATTAACCAAGAAATAACGACTCTCAATATAAATATATATATATATATATATTTGTAAATTCTAACTTTACTGTGGGTAGAGGTGTATCATGCATGAATTCACGAAACACTTTATGAATAAGATAAATGATCAAAACAATGAAAACAAATTCTCCATACCTGTGGGCATAGGAAAAATTTATTCTCGATTTCCAAATAGTTATCTTACTCAACTTTAATCACAAAAATAAGAACCTCCTTGCAAGACCGAGTTATTATTTCTATGAATTAGCGGAAACTTTAATCCCAAACCTTAACTGGAATAAAGTAAATTCAAACCTCTCTGTGGGTAAAGGCTGCAACACACACTGAATTTACGTCATTGCAACAAGAAGAAGACTCGCCAATTTCGAATATCAACATGAAACGTATAATCTATGTACACAATTTCTGTTTTGGTGTTGAATTCACTAAAATGTCCCAAATAAATTAACAAAACTAATTATTTCCTGTGGGAAAAATAATTAATTTTATCAATTCAACCTCAATGGAAGATGCCATGTAATTAACACTAATACATGTAGTCCAATCACTACTCCATATGTGACTCTCATAATATCAAAAACATAATATCTTAAGATGCTGTGGCTAATCTCAAAATATTATAACGTTTAAGTCATCTCAAAAGGCATCAACCAAACTTTAATGGGACGATTACATGCAACTACCACATATTCACTGTATAGTCTCGCAATCGCCAGTCTGCGTCATGATCAAAGTGTAAACAGAAATTGTGAGAGCGAAATTTGGTTTAAATCAAGTCAAACTCCACTGGTCATGCATATAGTACTCTGTATGAAGACATCTAGAGATCTAGTATCCAATTATCAAAACTTGGATTTAAATGTCTCAACAGAAACAATGATAATGCAAGTAAGCATATGAAACATCATTTGTTTTGACCAATATATTCACCGTGAATAAATAACAAAACAGGGATTTTTTTTTCTTTTCCTGATGTCTCCTTTGCATATAGTAGGACAAAACATTCCACATTCTTACTTAGACCAATCAATGTCTAAAAACTACAGTGGTCAAACGGAATCACATTTACCCTTCAAACATCAAATTCTCTGTGATTGGCAATAGAATAAAGAATGAGAAACGACTAAGGGAGCAATTAAAGAAGCAAAACAAGTGCTTTGATTGACTTTATCGGCAAACCCACGATGCGCAAGATCAATACTGAAATGGATTCATACAAAAAAGTATTTCGTCTACATGAATTCAAAATAGCAATGAATGTTCCGATAAGTTTCGATAATCAACTAATTCATACTAAACACAATGACATGAAGGTTTGCTCTGATACCAAATGATAAATCTATGTGAGAGAATCAAAATCGATACGCAGCGAAAAATACTTACATTCTGCCATCGTGTTTAAGTCTTGGGAAATCCGGAAATCGTTTCGATCAAGAACCAATATGTTTCACAAACACGAACTCTCACTAATTGTTTGAAGAGCAATAGGTAGGATTTCTAATCTAATATATATAAATATTTTTCACACATGTAACTTGATGGTAATTACAGACCTTTATATAGATAGATCGGGACCCTTTTCCAATAGACACAACCCTTCATACTTCCTTCCATCAAAGAAGTAATAAGACACTTATTCATTAATAGTTACAAAACCTTTTCATGAATAGCCACCAATTATTTAGGTAATATTTTATTTAAATATAATACACATATTTTTGTTACGAACATAAATACTAAAATTATAAATAGGATTGATGTAGCATGTGAGCCACATAAATAAATTCCAACAGTGAATAGTACCAGTTCTTCCTGTAATTTAATCATAATTCCACAGATGTAGTAAACATGTTTATTTGCTTCTACTAAACTATAAAATCTAAATTCTGTATGCATGAACTATCGTAAACACGACCTTATTTAGTTTTTTTGTGCAGACTAATTGGCTTGAGCTAGTTAATCTCGTAATCTGTAATGCATCACCTAGATATTGAATACATTAATAAGTACTTCAGTTGCAACAACAACAACAACAACAAGGAAAGGGAGAGAGCGCATTCTAAATGAAATTCTGACTTTTTCTTTCTATAAAGTCTTCTCATGAAAACAGGGAATAGCAAAAGACTTGAGTATCATCCCAACGGTTAGACCGGTTGTTTGGTGGGTTTTTTTCTTACATAATTGTTTAGGATTTGTTTTGGGGTAATACCGCAAGAAAAAAATTTCTCGTAAATTTCCGAATCCCGACATTAATAGCGTGTCATTTACCGGACCAATATGAGATTTGTTAATATCCGCTTAAGCTGTCCTAGACACTACTGACTGTTGAGGGAAAACAAAAAAAAAGACTTGAGTGTAACTTTCCAAGTAAACTTTTTGTTTTTGTGAAATGGAGTAAATAAAGGAACCAACTTTTTCAAATACTCTGCGAGTCTTTGCCGAGTTTTTTGCGTGGGCACAAACAAAAGGCCCAAAACCAGTGGATTAGCTTTGAACCACGGAACTCCACGTCAAACATCTGATTTCAACTCAACACGGCTGCCTCGTCCTCAAAAAAAGCATCCAACGAGGAATTTTACAACACGGCCCCCGCCACGTCAGACCCACATTCTCGTTGGGCAACACCGCACTACAGCTTGCAGTGCGATCGTTTCGGTCGCCTATCTCACATTCTCGTTGGGCAACACTGCACTACAGCTTGCAGTGCGATCGTTCCGGTCGCCCATCTCGATAATAAATAGCTCAAATTTTAATTGGAATGTCAAGATAAACAGTCGGATCAATCATATTACACAGTGTAGTGCAGGAGCACCCCCATTCCGTTGGGCCCCACCTCCAGAAAGTAAAGCGAAAGAAAAAAGCTCATTTTACGGTGTGCAATTTTGTTCACCCTCTTATTGATTGAAATAGTGTAAGTTAATACACTTTTTGATAAGCATGAAATCATTTCGTGGCGAAATCTACGTCATTTCAACCAATAGAGAGGAGAGTAATGTTCACCCTCTTAAGTGGAGGGTGAACGAAATTAAATTCCCTTTTACACCATCCCTTGAATTCACTCATGCATCTTGCCTTTACGATAGACGGTAAAGATTCGTGGGAGCTTGGATTTACTCCGAGCAGTCCTTGTCGAGATGAACGGCCGGATCAACCCGCACGTCACGATAGTGCAGCAGCACCCCTCATTCCGTTGGGCCCCCACCTCCAAAAAGTAAAGCGAAAGAAGAAGGAAAAGCTCCTTTTTACAACATCCCCCCAATTCACCCACGCGTCTTGCCTTTACACGTTTGTTTACTAGCAGCTGGGCTGACCATAAAGGAGCCGAACCCAGCGAATCTGCTACTAGTGGCTGTGCTTCGCCTTGTTACGGATACAAGGTTTCATACGCGACCGACGCGTGTACTCAGGGAAAAAAAGATGGTGCATTATCCTTTTTCTTTATGCCGTTCGGGAAAAAAACCTTTTTTTCCTTTTTTTTTTCTTTTCTTCGTGCTCCATTTGGATTTGTTTCAAGAGAATAAAATTCTTCCCACCGGTGGTGGAAAAGTGGGGTTTTTTACCGCTGTCTTTTTCTATCATACCGTGTGTTAATTGTTAATCTGAACCGTTCATCTTGTAGACCCCATATAGTAATGTATCCACGTAAAAAATGAACTTGATCGGATATCGTTAGGAGTATCAAAAATTGAATTTTGTTTTGCAAAATGGACAGAATCAATTCGTCCATTTTATAAACCAAAATTCAAATTTTGATATATCTATCGACTTCCGATCAAGCTGATTTTTTGTATAATAATACTAGACTACGGGTCTTAAAATATGAACGGTTCAGATTACAACAATAGATGCTCGGTGAGACCCAAAATGGACGGCTGTGGAAAAGTGAGATTTTACACCGGCGGTGAATAGAATTTATTCTCTTGTTTTAATTGGAACAATTCAAATAATAGAACTTACACCTTCCCCAAGAGTAATGTTAGGCGCATAGATATCAGAATACCAATTCGGATACAAATGTGTCAAAAATCGTTTGATGTATGTAACTAACTTGAGACTCGCAGTGATCAAAACATTGTTTAGTGTCTCTATTCAACAGTAATGTGATGTCGATAGCCTAAATTTTCACTTGGAGTCCACAACAAAGTGTGTACCCCACTTCCACGTATGGTAAAAACAGGCTTATGGCATTATGTGGTGGTGTTTTAAGGGAACTTGAATAGTCACTAATTTGATAACTCCACACAAATCTATATCGTCCGAGCCTCACTTAATAACTCTGTTCAATAAGCCGTTCTAGATGAAAGAAGGTGCTTTGTTGAGTTCGACATGGTCATGGGCATTGTGTGCCCTGCCAGTGCAGTTCGTCAAGTAAAATATTTGTGTAAAAGATTGAATTGATTCAACATGACCAAAATTAATTATTTTCAAAAAAATATGATGTCAAAATTTTCAAAATCATACTTTTCTTTTGTTCCTCTTTTTATTTTTATTTTTAGACATATAATCCCCTCAGCAAGTTTACAAATGAACGGTATAAGTTAAACGTGGAGTAATTATTTAGTGGTTTTAGGCACCGCCACGTGATGCTCCAAGACCTTCATCTGTTGCACATTTTTGTAAGATCTGTAAACTTAGTATTGGATCTACAAAATTGTATGATGGATAAGACTATTGAGACAGTAAACAAGGGCGCCCCAAGAGCTAAGAGCACCAACTAATTTTTCTAAACTTGGGAGTCCCTGCACAATAATGTCACCCATGAAGGGCACATCACCCACTCCAAATGCCACAGATTTTGTATATCGATCGGTCAAGATTTGATTATTGATTTCGAAATTACTCCAAAGGAAATTGTTTGTTCCACTTTGAGTTGGTCCAAAGCCCATTGTTTAGACTCTATATGCTCAAGGCCCGAACCAAATATTGAGAGCCCGAGAAAACATGACCCAACCCATAAGGCTGTGGACTAGCTTCGGGAGGGAAAGGTTTGAAAATTGGTTTAACCCAAAAAACTTGGGGAGCACAACTAATTAACCTGCTATATAGGTCACTTACTCCACGTGCAGAAGCCGGAAAGCGTTTTTGAAACACATCCCAACTTACTAAAATTTGCGAGAGAGATGATGAAGAGCGCAACAAGATGATTGAAAGCGGGAGAGCATGGGCATTTTAAAAGATTATGTGACTAAAGGAACGAAGCAAACACATTCGAAAAGCTATTGGCCGGCGTAATTTGGCGCGCCAAACAGGTGCTCGTGTTTACTCAAACTTGCTTTGGTTCTTAGTTGCTAGGGCTGTCCACGGATCCGGATCGGATCGGATTCGTATGAATCCAATCCTAATCCGTATCTCACGATTTTTAAAAAATGCAATCCAATCCTAATCCAAAAGTCTCACGGTTCGATTCTGGTTTTATCCACGGATTTCCTTCCAAAAAAATAAAATGATGCTACTACCATGATCATTTTCCAAATAAAAATGCAAACACTAATTTTCATAAACATTGTCTAAATTGTAAAGGCAGTAAAGACATTAAGGCAATAAACATGGTAAATGCAGCAAGGCAACAACCAAATAAAACTAAGCATTGTCCAAAATACAAAAATTTTGGTCAAACATGATCTACTTATTACATCCCATAAAAATCAAACAAAAAATAGCAAATTAGTTTCTCAAAACAAACAAGCAAATTAGTAAACTTATAATTATTTATATATATTACACACACATATCTATATTTTTATTTTTTTAAATATCTCACGGTTCGGTTCGGTTAATCCACTTTTTTGAAATGAAAATCCAATCCTAATCCGTATCTCACGGTTTTTGAATTTTCAAATCCGTGTCCGGACCATTAATCCATGAACAAAATCCAAAAAACATGAATCGGATCGATCCGGCCCGGTTTCACGGTTCTGGTTTTTCTTGGACGGCCCTATTAGTTGCGTTGACATATTGACGAGAGTGATTGAGGGATTCGAATTTGCGACCTCTTGGGGGACAAATCCTGCAGTTACTTTCTCGTAGCCACTTGGGCAAACCTTTGCCCATAGAGTACTATCTCTTCCAACACCTAATTAACATGAATTATTCATGTGTAGTGGTAGTGGGGGTTCATCAAGGACTTTTTGCAACATAGAGTAAGGGAGAGGAGACTCAAAACAAAAACAAAAAAGAGTATGGAAGAGAAAGCCTAAGGTGGTGTTCCGGTTTACCCCCTTACAAAATAAGTACTTATTTGCAATTTTCAAGCTTAAAAATAATAGGCTTATTGAAATCAAAAAATATTCAATATGGATCTTGTTTAATAGATCTCATCTGCGAAAAAAAAAATTAAAAAATTATTTTCGTAAGTCTATTATTTTTAAGCTTGAAAATAAGTTCTTATTTTTTAAGTGCTTATTTGAGAAAGTGGAACGGAGCCTGACTTAAAGGAGTAAATAAAAAAATAAAACTTCAACATAACTTGAATTGCTAATTTCTTTTCTTTTTCTTACATGTTTTCGTTACTCATTTCGTTTCTTAGTTAGGTTGTTATTTGTTAATTCCTTCCCTACTTTTTTGAAAATAGAGAAACAACGAAAACCAAATTCCTTCACGGCTTCACCTGAATTTGTCAACAAAAACCGAAAAAGCCAAAGTAGTTTATACAAAGTCAAACTCTGCCAAATTTTTTTGGCAAATTCAGGCCAAACTGAACCGGCTTTTTTTTCTCATCCCATCCCCAAGCCCAATCGCACTTTCAGGAAAAACAATTTTCCACTATTCCGAAAGAAGAAAGAGAAGAAAAATGTTAATCACAGTCCACATGGCAGATGTGTTAATGTGTAAAAAAGCGCAATGGTATACGTGAAAAGTGTACAGATATCTTTGCACGTGCATTGGTACGTGTGAAAAGTGCAAATAAAACTTTAACTTTTTTTTTGCATTATGTTGTGCGTTATCTACGGTCTAATGCGCTGTGATTAGCGGAACTAAAATGAGAAATGCAAGCCATTTGTGGAGGCTTCCAAAGCCCTATGGACGATAAATAGGCACAACCACTTTTATCAAGAAAACTAGCCCTGATGAGTTTTATTCATCTTTTTTTTGGAGGGGTTCTTTTTTCCTAGCAAATATTACTTTGTTTCGCCAAAATGATGCTTCGTGGTCGATTGACCGATATGCGATCTTCCTTTCTAGAGCTTTTTTGTAATTGACAACTGAAAGCTCGGACCAGCTACCGCCATCTCGACTCTTTCAAAGGCCTGAGTATTTTGCTAGAGGTGGAACTTACAAGATAGAACAAGTAAATTGCTTAATTTGTTTTCCATGCTCTGACTGACCCAACCCTTGACAGTAACAAAATTGGCGACGAATTAATAGCTAGGTTGGAAATATGCAACACTGGTCTATGTTTCTGTCAGGTTTTTCAACTCTCAACAAATCTGTAGGAATTTAGGAACCATTGTGGCATGATACAAGCACACCTGCCATCAATCGTGTAGCAACTGTAGCAAATGCCATGAACTCCTGATCTTGTGGTCATCGGTTGGTTAGAGTCGCCCTGACTTTTTGGGGGTCTTAAGTGAAAATTAAATACGAGGCACTAGTTTTTTTTTATTTTTTATTTTTTATAAAGGATACTAAAATAAGAGGGATTCTAAAATTTGAAATTTTTTGGGGGCCAAAAATTTAAAATGCATGTAAGCTGATCATGACAATCGATTATCAATAAAAAAGAGAGTTCATTGCATTGGGAATAAAGTTGAAAGGATACATCAATTTGGTTATGAAATGTGTATTCAAAATTTTAAAGTTGATTAAATTGTGTAGAATGTGTGTAGTTTGTTACAATCACAAACAAATATACCTATACAATGTCGGTGTGTGTGAGACACACCAAATACGTGTGTATTGTATGTGTGAGGTTGTATAACTTTTAAAATATTCCGATGGATAACCCATATTATTTTGATAATCTATAAATTAAAATAGAAAAAGAACAAAAAAATGTCAAGAGGACAACTAAGTATGCCTAAAATTAGGGGACTCCTGGATCCTGCACTGCTCTATAATTCCTGTAGTGCAGCTGAGCTGCAGGATCCCAGAGTCCCAATGAGGGTTTAAATTTTAGATATCAATGACTCTCTTTTTGGCGAGACATTTATTGTTTAATTAACACATTCTATTAAAGTTATGGAGGATGGTTATGCCGTTTTGGTGGATTGAGATTTTGGTGTTATGATTTTTAATTTCAGATTTTGATGTTGTGGATAATGGATAATGGTTTTTAATTTAAATATGCACAAGTTCTTCACTTTTTTTTTTTGGTGATAATTTGATAGGGAGGACTTTGGATGTTGCTTCTTGAGTGGCCTTATTTTTTTCCTTTGGATCTGCAGCTTGTATAATCAATAACATGGAGTTATTGTCCATTTTTGGGGTGCAAAACGAGGTAGTTTTGAGAGCTTGAGTGGCATCCCCATTTGGCACCAAAATGACATCCGTTTTGGTGCCCTATAATACCTGTAGTGTGGCTGCACTGAGGTATCCAGTTGATTTATTTTCTTGGCTCAAAACGACGTAGTTTTGAGGGTTTGAGTGGCATCCCCGTTTGGCACAAAAATGATGTCGTTTTGGTGCCCTATATTCCTATAGTGTAGCTGAGCTGCAGGATCCCGGATAAGGCCGACTGAGCTCAGCCCTAATGGAAACCTTGTCAGCCCCCCTACTAAAATCATCACCAAATCATTTAACTTGTAAAGAAGTCTGAGACCACCGTGCAATATTCAGTCTTGCAAAACTCCACCCCATCAATTAGCTTAAAAAAAAACCCACCTTTAATTATTTTTAATAATTCACGTGTTCGGACAAGTTAATGCTCACTCCACATTCAGGCCTGACTCTGAGTTTTTCGTGGTCCTATGCGGTATTTGATAATGGGACCTCTTATATGTGGTTTAGTTGCAAAATTGTTGTACCACCTCTTCAGTACCTTAGGTCGTGAGTTTGAGTCTCAAAGCTGTCATTTTGAAACCACTTTTTGTACGAGTAACAAAACTGCTGATGTTAAAAATTGAAGAGGTCGAACTCGCAATCCTATACTTATAGCACGCGAATCTTACCACTACCTCATTAGCCTACTTCTAAAATAGTAGACATAAATAATATTTAACATATTCTTCTATTTTGGGATTTTATTATTGGGCTTAAAATTGGAGGCTCTAAGTGATCCTCTAGTGGACGTATGTCTAGGGTCGGATCTGTGCACGCTAATTTTGGAGGCTTAATTCTATTGCCCGCTTGCGAAGAGCCCAATAAAAGAGGAGCAAAAATTGCATATGCACTACTTCAGTCTTCAGCGCACAAAACTTCACCAAATCAATTCGCTTGAAAAATCCCTTCTTCTTTATAATTCAGGCATTCAAACTAGTTTATGAGCACTTTGATTAATTTTGGGGTTCAATTCTACCGCTCATTTGCAGGAGAGCCAAATTTGAGGCAAAGCAAACCTTCAAGCGTAAGAGTTGATAACACCCGACAAATTTCGAACATAAGACCTCAAAAGAAAAGTAAACGTCTAAATCCTAGTCCTTCAACACGAGGCCACAGGAACCACTGCCTAATGTAGTTGGTTGCCTACCACTCCCTTCCTTTACGAAGTGGAGGTTCGAGCCCCTCTATGGGTGGTTTGGGGTCAGGGCTATGGATAGTCATTGCACGCTCTTGTACTGACCTAACACATCCCGCTAACCCTCGCTAACTATACCGTATGACAAAAAAAAAAAAAAAAAACGAGGCCACGGGTTGACGGGTTCTTTAATTGACGTGTATGACTCTCTATAATCCAAGTATCCAACCATTTTATTTTACCAACCATGAGGGCCATAAATGAATGTAATCCTCTCCCTCTATCTCTCAAGCAAAAACCCAATTCTCTTCACATCAGTCCATTGTCTTCTTCGCTCCAATCTTTGATCCAAACCCAACAAAATTAAGGCATATTTGTGCCACCCGCTTGTTCAAAATCTGAATGGCCACGACAATTTGAAGGTGGGTCGATCTGAATTCGTCAGATTTCACATGCGGTGTTTGATCTGTATAATCAGTTTTAATTTCTGGGTTTTATTCAAATGATCTGTTTCCATACCCCGGTCTCGGTTGATCAACAGATAGACATGTCTAATTCCGTAAATCCAACCGATCTTTGTCCCAAATTGAGGCACAAAAAGGCACCCAATTCGTCCAATCACTTGGGCATCTGCCAACAGTCTCGATGGGCTGCCATCGATGTGTTAATCTTGATTGCAGTGACCGGTGCTTCGGGGTTTTTACTAATCCCCCATATAAAGCTTTTAACTTTCCACACTATTGCAATTGTTAGAGGTCTAGCTTTCGCGGTCAGGGAGGAGGTTTTTGGGGCCCCTATTATTTATGGGTGTTTGGGGGTAAGTATTTTGTGCACAGTGGTGGCTGTAATGGGAATCACAGTGTGTTTGAGTAGGAAATGTGGGAGGCCGGGTTGCCATGGGCTGCGTATGGGGGCGAAATTCGATATCCAGCTTGAGACGGAGGAGAGTTTGAAGAATTCAAGTGGTTTTTTGGGGAGAGATGGTGTTAAGAAAGGAGTTTTCGAATTGGCGCTCGATCACCACAGAGAGTTGGAATCTGAGCTAAAGAAGATGGCACCCCCTAATGGAAGAGCTGTTCTTTTGTTTAGGGGGAGGTGTGGGTGTTCTGTTGGCATAATGGAGGTTCCGGGGCCAAGAAAGCCGCCGCGAAAGGTTAAAAAGTAGAGTGTTCATATGGGTTTTACTCTTACTCATAGGAAGCATGTTCGATATTTGATACTAGATACTGGACCATCTTCTTTGACATATGTTGTTCTTGAAATAAGGTCATGGGAATAAGTTGTAAGGATTATACAAGAATCCTTGCTTTCACCATTAGTAGTATTTTAAACTTTTATCCTATGTCCTCATTCTAGTTGCTTATAGTAGTTTCGAAATTATTCACCTTATATATATCGTTGCAGTTTGCTAATTCGTAGGACTATGAATGTGTTAGATGTTCAAACTTAAAGATGGTTTCAAACTTTTTTTTCTTGTCTTGTGCAGTGTTAGTAGCTGCGAACTTGTGATTCTCTCCCATTATGTGTGCACTCTGAACTCAACTCTTTTGAACTCCCACATAAGTTGTTTATTCGCAGTAGATTATAAACGTTTTACGCATAGGAATTCTGAGAAACATGTGTCCTTCGGTAAATTCAAAGTGCAACTTTTTGATACTCTTTTGGCTGCGTAGCTGAAATTTTTGCAAAAGAAACTAGATGAAGGAATTGAGGAGTTTAGTGACTGGAGATTTAGACATGTAGTCCACTCTCCGTGCAGGAATGTGGAGAACCTGGTTATATATGACTCTGCATGTCCGTCCTGCTACTGGTCTGAAACTGCGGTTGAAGCCGCCATGTTAGTTTGATTACTATTTCAGGTAGAGATGGATCATATGTGGTGTAATTGCCTGGATATGTTATTTTCCCCACAAGTTTGACAAAATGATCTGCTAGCTCTTCCTTGGCGGATACTGCAATGGAACTGGCATAGCCAAGTGATCCTCCAAACTCAGCTTCTTCTGTTCAGAAAGTTCTCAAGTCAAAATGAGCTTCTCAGGCTTTCGAATTTAGCCTGACTTTCTAAAACGTAATGCAATTGACCTGGACTTAGTTCTGGAACTTGGTGTGTGTGTTCAACGTATTCTCTCTTTTACCTACGGGAAGAACAATTATACCTACGGGAAGAACAATTATAGTTTGTTCTCGGAACTCATAAACAATAAAAACACACATCTTGTTCTTCTTAGTTCTTTTTGGTTTTGGGGTTGGTGATTGGAGTGTGACCGATTGCAATCAGCTTGGTTGCAGGATAGTTCACTTACTGCCCCAGATATGTCTGTGTGGACTTCTTTCCTTGCTACTTGTCTACTAAACTTCCCTTAAACTTGAAAATTTAGGCTTGCATAGTAAGTTCTGTTATCGAAGTTCTCTTTTCCTACTGTGAAAAGAAATTATTGTATCATTTCCCTTTAAGGCTCGATTATCTTGTATCTGTGACTGTGTATTTGGTTCTGTTAGACATTTCATCTTGTTGAACGTCTGTTATGTTTCATAAACTGATGTCTGTTTTGCATTGCCTCTGCTTGTGAACTAAATGCTCCCAAGTTTGATGTGATGCACTGATCATACGTTCAAGTTTCATCAGACGCTAATATACCATGGAATCTTGATATTCAATGTTAGCCGTTAGGATTGCTCTGAAAGTTTGAATCTGCGACCGCCGCACCTCACCTCTGGACCCGGGATTTTTTCTGGATATCCATTCCTCGTTTGGAGATCCTGATGCTCTGATCATACATTCAAGTTTCATCAGACGCTAATATACCATGGAATCTTGATATTCAGTGTTAGGGTTACTCTGAAAGTTTGAATCTCTGACCGCCGCACCTCACCTCAGGACTAGGGATTTTTCTGGATCCCCGTTCCCCATTTCGAGATCCCCATTCGACATCTGAAGTGGGGATGAAGGGTAAAAACAAAAATCCCAGGAATCGGGAACAACTATTGGATATATAGAGGTTTGGAATTGGGAATGGGACAGTGGTATCCACCCCCGATCCACCTTGTTGCCATTGTCAACCCTAAAAATAGCCTTCTACTAAAGCTATTTCTAACTACTTCTCGTACTATGTTACTTCGCTTGGCAACGGATGGAAAGACTTGAATCAAAATCTACCCTAAAAATAGCCTTCTACTGAAGTTATTTCTAACTACTCCTCGTACTACATTACTTCGCTGGCAACGGATGAAAAGAATTGAATCAAAATTTACCCTTTCTACATATGATTCTTCACATGGATTCCTCTAGGGTATGCCTTTGTAGGTTATATATTCGGTTAATTTTTTTTTTATTTCTTCCCTCCCCCCTCCCCCCTCTTTTTGCAACTGCAGGTAGGCATGATTTCCAAAACCTTAAATCTAGTAAATCCATACAAGCATTCCATTATCAAATTAGCCATTGTATGTCACCAAAGCCACCTTAAATCTAGTAAATCCATACAAGCATTCCATTAT
>JAOTQK010000002.1:3528656-3538761 GCA_025642025.1 Rhododendron ferrugineum
TGCAATCGAGCAGTATACGTGGCATATAGCAAGACGTGCTATAACAAGTTCAACCAGCGTTCGTGTTCGTAGGGAGTTGTGGTAAAACCCTAATTCCGCCTTGTAGGGTTTTTGCGGTTTTCTTATTGTCTAATCTGTACGCGCCATTACTGGGTCTTGGGGATTCGGTTTCCCAACAGTACCCATAGTTTTTTTGCTTGCCATTCTTACGTATTTCAATTCCGATGATGAGTAATTCGCCACAACATCAAGTTTGAGTTTAATAAGGGCGGAAATCAAAGTTTCGCAGAGATCATCTGTCGAAGGCGAACGTGTAGTGTGGTTTGGGTGGGAGTATGGCTCACGGTGGCGAAGCAAAGAATTAATTTTCGTAGTGACACCTTCAAAAAAACACTTCAACAGAAAGAAGAAGAAAAAAAAGCGTAATAAGCAATGCCAAAAGAATATTTATGCTAAAAATAATAAAAAATCTAACATATTTACTAAATTACTGAGAAAGTTAATTACCTAAATTTTCAAAACAAACCAATTACTTGAATCGTTTCAGCAAATCAATTTTAAGGGTAATTCAATTCACAATAATTAAAAGGGAAAGTCTAAAATACATAACATTCCTTAAAAGTGTGTACCATATGCACTTATTGAATGGTTCATTCATACTAATATTTTGGTATTTCATAACTTTTGTTTTAAAACTCGTAACATTTCAGAAATAAAATTTCATAGCATTTTCAATAGGATTGTAACATTTTGGTGTGTCTCGTAACTTTTACACTAAAATTGTAACTTTTCAGCTATATGATTCATATATATAACATTTTCTCTATGAATCATACTCCATTTTTGGGACGAATATGATAGACACCCCAATAAAAAGTGTGTATCGTAACCTCCCCTAATTAAAATTTCAATATTAGCCATCTCGATCCAATTAGAAAGATTTTTTCCCTTCAAATTGTTGTATAGCTAAACCTCCATATCCATATATTTCGTTGAGGGTGCGATAAGAAACAAATTACTCCTACTTTCTGTTGTTTCCTTGCAAGAGTTCCATTCCTAGGACTCATTTGCCTTTTCTCCTTGTAAAATCCGAGATCTTGTTTTGGCTCAATAAATATTTAAAATGACATTTCTTTTTGTCTTTAACTATTGTGAATTTGTCTCGTCGAGAGGAATTGAAAACATAAAAACTTATGATCAGAACTCGTAATTTTTGAATAAAGACAAAAAATAATTCAAAAATTATGTCCTTTTGGCTTATTTATGTTTTTATTCAAAAAAACTATGAGTTTCAATAATAATTTTTTATTTTCCGATTCTTCTTGGTGAGACGAGTTAATAAGTCATAAAAATTTGACGCAACACAAACAATCTCCAAAAAAATTTGAATACAAACAAAAGATAAGCCACTTGACCTAGCTTTTGAGCCTAAACAAGTAGTACTCTGCCTAGCTTTCTCCGAACGGAAGTTAACCTATATTCCACCATTAACTCCTTAAATCTAATGTTAAATGCTACCAATCTCCTGTTTTTAGAAAATTTCGTTTCTCTCTCTTACATATCTTCTCAACAAAGCGAAAAGAATAAGAATGGAAAAAACCTCCGTTCAAAAAAAAAAGGGGAAAAATCTAACTTTAGTGGTGACACCTTTAAAACACTTCAACAAGGGGAGAAAATCGTAATAAGCAATGCCAAAATAATATACAAAACGTTTGTGCTAAAATTAAATAACAAAAAATCTAATATGTACCTAAATTATCAAACAAACCAATTACTTGAATTGTGAAACACATGACACGCGGTTTTCCTCCGGCCCCAGTAGCAGGAATTCCGTGAACCTAGGACTCATGGGAATCATTCATTGGCTCAAGTCCCTTTCTCCTTAAAATCCCAATGTACCAATCTAGCTCCCTGTTTTATAGAAAATTTCAGTCTCTCGATCTTTTCCATATCTTCTCAAGAATCTTAACAAAGCAAAAAGAATAAGAATGAAGAAAACGTCCATTTAAAAAAAAAAAAAAAAGAACTGGAAAAATCTAACGGAATTTGTCGAACCCTAACGCTAGAACGGAATAATCTAATGGAAAAATCTTTGGAATACATTTTCATAATAAAGGGTTTGAGTCTTACCCCAAAGTTTGCTTGCAGTGTTTTGGAAAAAAAAAACTTTGCATCCAAATAATTTTGAAAAAAAGAGACACCGTATTCAAATAACTTTAGCCTGTAACAAGACTGTATGCGCATACTTCCCGTAGCAAATTTATTTTTTTTGGTATCAAGAGTTCGTACTTGGTTTTTATGATAATTAATTAACTAGCAAAGAACCCATTGTTTCATCCCTTTCAATATAATCTGTTTAGCAATCAAATTGAAAACTTGAATGAAAACAAAGAAAGATTGTCTGACCTTATAATTTATTAATTCCTTGATAAACAATAGCAAAAGTAACTACGTAGTTTTCTCTTCAAATTGATCCGGTCGATTTACTGCTATTATGATTAGAGTTTAGTTTTAGAGACCCAGCTTAAATTGATTTCTTTTTTTATTTGACTCGGCTTAAATTGATTTCTTTACTTACGCTAGAATCCATAATACGAGGTGTATGAGGTAATCTATTCCTAGAATAATGGGATTCTAATTTCCTTATCACGCAGGAGCTTTCCTAAAATTAAAACAGTACCTTGAATTGTTGGAGTTAATGGTGAAAATAATTAATTTCCGTTAGGTAGAAGAGTTAACTTCCGTTAGGTAAAAGCTAGGCACAGAAAATTGGGATTTTAAGAAGAAATGGACTTGCGTCAATGAACGGTTGCCATGCGTTCTAGGTTGAGGAAAGTCCTACCATTGCGACAGGAGGAAAACCGCGTTCAATTGATATCCACTCTCAGAAGTGTCTCACTCACTCTCACATAGAGTATTTAATATGGGTAAATTCCACAAACATCCCTTTGATTTAGATGAAATAACACTTCATGCCCCTCTTTTCAAATCACAATGCATACCTTTGCAGAAAAGCACATGTTAAACATAGAGGTGTCAAATGAGCCGCGTCGGCACAAGCACGGCACAGGCACGACACGTTTAGCATCGGCATGACCCGGCATGGTATGGGCCTGACACGACACGAACACAAAGGCCGGTGGGCTGGATTGGGCCAACATTTTGGAGCCCATGGCACAAGCACAGTTAAGCATGGGGCACGACACGGGCACGGGCACGATTCGGCACAGGGCACGACACGGACACGGTGAAGCACGGGCACAGTTAGGCACGGGGCACGGCACGGACATGTATAAGGGCACAAAAGTAATTTTCTTTTTCCATAAAAAATACTACTTGTAAGAAACATCAAAAAATGAATAATTTAGGCCATTGTAACATACTTCTCGCACATAAGTCATGACCCGTTCAATAAAAGTTACAAAAATGCTAGGAGCACATCAATTCAAACACAACACCAACTGTCATGCACTATTATTGTTTCTACGGTTCTCTCTATGTGTGGTGTTATCTTCACAGATTCACTAATCACAGGAAAATCCCTCCTTTCTTTCCTTCCTTCATATAGCAGTATCTAGAATCCTCGATCTCCTCAACGTAAAAGATCTTCTGCCTTCTTCGCTCATTTTGCATTTTTTGTATTTATTTTTATCTTTAGAAATGCATATGATTGATAGTTGAGTAAGTGTCAATCTAGTTTGGATGTATTCAAACTATAGTGATGCATTTCTTATTTATAATTACATTCATTGTATTACATAGTTTAATTATCAATGCAATGTTTTGTACTTTTTTGAATTAAATGTGTTAATTTTCAGTCATAATTATCAATTTAAAAAAAGTAATGGCACTTTTTTAAGAAGTAATTTTTTAGCTTTACAAGACTCGATTGTGCACGGGTAGTATGGGAATCGGCTCGATCCGATTATTAAATGAGCTCGGCACGACACAACACGACACAAAACATGCTAGCTAGGCGCGGGAATTACGACACGACCTATTCGACATCTCTAGATCCATGTACGGGAAACACCGACTTCGATCATTATCTTTACACACAACAAAACGATACCGTTCTTTATCACGTGTATAACGTGTGCTGTCCCTATGGGACGCTTGGGACGGGTCCTGTCAGTATTACCACTCGTTGGGGCCTTAACGGGGATCATGTGACACACGTCATCTCGAACTCGGAATACGTCATTTCGGTTAGGTCATCTCTTTATTTGATGACTGAATATAGGAGTATTGAATACCGTTCAACCACAATCGCAATTGTACAAACAATAAAAAAGAGTGTGGGCCCCCACACATGCCGAATCTTGATGTATATTTGGTGTACACCAAATGATGAGCAATTGGCACAACACTGAATTTGAGTTTAATAATGGCGGAAATCAAAGTTTAGCAAAGATCATCCGTCGAAGGCGAGTGTGTAGTGTGGTTTGGGTGGGTATGGCTCGCGGTGGCAAAGCTAAGAATCAATTTTAGTAGTGACACCTTAAAAAAACACTTCAACAGTAATATAAAAAATCTAACATATTTACCTAAATTTTCAAAACGAACTAATTACTCCTACATTTAAGAGTAATTCAATACACAATAATCAAAAGGGAAAGTCTACAATATACAACATTCCTTAAAAGTGTGTAGCATATGCACTTATTGGATGGTTCATTCATAATATTTTGTTGTTTCATAACTTTTGTTCAAAAACCCATAACGTTTCAACAATAAAATTCGTAACATTTCCAATAGGTTCGTACTATTTTGGTGCGTCTCATAATTTTTATACTAAAATCGTAACTTTTCAGCAACATGATTCATAACATTTTCTCTATGAATCACGACATTCTTGGGATGCATAAGATAGACAACCAAATAAGAAGCGTGTATTGTAACATTCCCCTACTTAAAATGTCAATATTTAGCCATCTCGGTCGATCCAATTTGAAAGATTTTTTCTTCAAATTGTTGTATAGCTAACCCTCCATATCCATATTGCGTTGTGGGGCGAGATAAGAAACAATACTACTCCTACTTTGTAAACAAATTATGGACCCAGTAATTTTTTTCCCGTTGAACCCTTATATTGTACTTTGACAGTCGAAGAAAACAACTTCGCAACGGTAATCCCCATGACACCACGTGAAACGCGGTTTCCTCCTCCCCAGTAGCAAGGATTCTATCAACCTAGGACTCATGGGAACCGTTCATTGGCCCATATCTCTTTCTTCTTAAAATCTCAAATCTTGTTTTGGCTCAATAAGTTATAAAATGACATCTTTTTTTGTCATTATTTTAAAAAAAATTATTTTTTTAATTTTGCATCGAACTTTTGTGACTTATTCATTTGTCTCGTCGAGAGGAATCGAAAAAGTGTAAAAACTTATAATCAGAACTCATAATTTTTTAATAAAGACAAAAATAAGTAAAAAATTCTGTCTTTTTGGCTTATTTGTGTTTTTATTCTAAAAATTATGAGTTTCAATCCTAATTTTTTACTTTTCCGATTCTTCTCTGTAAGACAAATCAATAAGTTATAAAAATTTGACGCAAAACAAACAATTGTACAAAAAATTTAAATACAGACAAAAAAATAAGTCACTCACTACAAGAAAAATGAAAATTGGTGACAAAAAAGTGGCGACAAAATTTAATTTCGTCACTAAATGAGTATATTTGGTGACGAAAAAATAAATTTGTCACTGTTTTGACAACTTCCGTGACGAAATAATTTCGTCACCAATTATACCTGTTTAGCGACGAAAAAAATATTTTCGTCACCAAATAGGCATTTGGTGACGAAATACATTTTTCGTCGCTGAAAACTTAAAAAAGGTGACAAAATTATTTTTCGTTGCAAAAGATAATCATTTGGTGACAAAAAATATTTTTCGTCGCCAAATGAGACCAATTTAGTGACAAAATATTTTTTTCGTCACCAAATGCTTAAATTTAGTGACGAAAAATAATTTCGTCACCATTTTAACGCTTTCAGCGACGAAAAATATATTTCGTCGTCAAATGGGTACCGTTCGTGACGAAATTTATGAATTGTGCTTTGTCACTAAATGTATTTTGGACATAACTCTTTATTAAAAACTCCGATTGAGGTAATTCAAATTGGGTTTGAACAATAACTCAATTGCCTACAACTTTCATGTTTATCAAAATTGCTAATTTTAATGTTTAAAGGTTCAAAATTACATTCGAAATATATTTTCATGTTAAACATATATGTTATATATTAGCTATTTCAAATACTTATTGAAAAGTGTGTGTGGTGCAGTTGGTCGGAGCTTGCGCGAAAAGCTCAAGGGACTCGGGTTCGAAACCCAGCAGGAGCAAGAAAGAAAGATTTTTTTTTCCATATGAAAACGTCTTTTGCAACGAAAAATTTCATCACCAATTTCGTATATTGGTGACGAATTTTTTCGTCGCCAAAAGGAATAATTGATGACAAAAAATTTCGTCATCAAAAAGCACAATTGGTGAGGAAAAAAATTCCGTCACCAATTATTCACTTTTTCGTGACGAAATATTTCGTCATCAAAAGGCACTATAGGTAACGAAAAATAGATTTCGTCACCAGGTAGGAATCCTCGACAACCTTTAGTCGACAAATTTTTTTTCGTCACCTATATTATTTGTGACGAAAAACATGCAATTTGTGATGATTTTCATTCGTCACCCAATGTAATTTTTCTTGTAGTGACTTAACTTATTGAGCTAGCCAAAACAATTACTTGTACTTTGCCTAGCTTCCTCCTAACGGAAGTTAACCTATATTCCACCGTTAACTCCTTAAACCTAATGTTAAATGCTACCAATGATCTCCTGTTTTTAGGAAATTTCAGTTTCTCTCTCTTCCATATCTTCTCAACAAAGCAAAAAGAATAAGAATGGAGAAAACCTCTGTTCAAAAAAAAAAAAAGAATGGGAAAAATCTAATGGAATTCATCCAACCCTAACACTAGTATCCCGGAGAATTCTGGAAGCGTATCGACATGCTAGAATGGAGAAATCTTTAGAATAAATTTTCATAATGAAGGGTTTGGGTCTTTCCATATGCACGATTCTCTCTCACCCCCAAAGTTTGCATGCAATGTTCTGGAAAAAGAAAATGGATCCAAATAGTAATTTCGAAAGAAAGAAGAACTGCATGTTATTCAAATAACTTTAGCATACTTCTGGTAGCTTCTTTTATTATTATTATCATTTCTGGTATCAAGAGTTCGTACTTGGTTTTTATGATACTAATTAACTAGTAAAGAACCCATTGTTTCATCCCTTCCTATATAATCTTGTTGGCAATCTAATGGAAAACTTGAATCAAAACAAAGAAAGATTGTCAGACCTTATGATTTATTCTTTGATAAACAATAGCAAGCGTAACGACGAAGTTTTTTGTTCAAAGTGATCCGGTCGATCTACTACTACTATGATTAGAGTTTAGTTTTAGAGACCGAGCTTAAATTGATTTCTCTACTTATGCTAGAATCATAATACTAGGTTGGAGGAGCTTTCCCAAAAAAAATTAAAACCTTGGTTGCTGGAGTTAACGGTGGAAATGATTAATTTCCGTAAGGTGGAAGGGTTAGAAGCGAGGCAGAGAAAATTGAGATTTTAAGGAGTAAGGGACATGTGTCCTAGGTTGGAGAAATTCCTTGCTATTGGGGCAGGGGAAAAACCGTGTTCACGTGATAAGCACATGAAAGTGTCTCAATCACCGTCACAGATAGAGTATTCAAGAGGGCAAAATCCACAAACACCCTTTCGATTCAGATGAAATCACACTTCACACACCTCTTCTAAAATCACATTGCATATTAGTGCATACCCTCGCAGAAGAGCATGACAAACGGCGCCATCCCTGATATGCATCATAGTGCAAATGAGCGGAGCCATGCTTGGGTATTCCATTTGGTGTACACTAAAGGTTCACATCATTCTATGGGACCCAAGGGTTCCACACAAATGATCGGAGTTGCTCAATTTCTTTTAAATATTTTTTAAGCATTTCTGTAAAAAAATCAACTACGTCGGATACTAGTAAGAGCTTGATCAATTTTACGCTTAATTTCCAGTCAACAAATTGGGCTTAGAATCGATCAAACATTTACTAGTATCTGACAAAGCTGATTTTTTTACTAGAATGATTAAAAATGTTTTAAACAATCAGAACAACTCCGATCATTTCTATCTGGAACCTTAAGAATCCTAAGTTAGAATGGGGTTTCGACTCAGCACCCTTTGAGTGAGATTTTGAGAAGAGTTGCTCTTCGGAGAGCAATGAAACATGTATCTTTGTTTGATTGTTAGGGGACGTTCGGCTAAATAAGTCAACTGACTTATTTTTTTGTCCTTATTTAAATTTTGTTCGTATCACTTGGCTTATCATCATTTTTTTGGGGATTATTGCATCCTCATGACAAGAGGAATCTAAAAAGTCAAAATTTTTGATCGAAATCCAATTTTTTTTGAATAAAGACGAAAAAATTGGCTTACTTTTGTATTTATTCAAAAAAAATTGGTTTATTTGGCTCATTTTTTGCGGGAAAGCCAGGTGACTGTGGTCTGATTGGTTCGATTTTCATCTTGTTTTCGTCTTGTTTAGATCAGTGACCTTTGTGGTTTTGTCCATGAGACCTGTTAGATTTTAGTTGATTTGTTGTTTTGCCTTCAGATTTCGGCTTTGCTTAATTGTTTAGGGTTTGAGCTGTGGATCTTTTTAAATCCTCTGTTATCTAGACCGAGATTGGTTCTTACGTACCGGCGTTATCGCGGGGCCTGCTTCGGCAGTAGGTGCCTGAGATCGACGTTTAGATTGCTTTGGTTCTTTCCTGTATCTGTTCTGGAATCTGTTTGCCCGATGGGCTTGTGATGAATGATTGACTCTTTTCAAAAAAAACAAAAAATTTAATAGGTTTGCGTATTAATTTTTTTAACTATTTAATAAACTTCTTTTAATTTTTGAATAGAAGTACGCTATGTATATCAAAAAGTAAAGAATAAGTAAAAGAATTTGATAAAAAAATCACTAAAGCTGAAAAAATACAGATAACGAAACAGTGAAAATTTTGGAGAGAATTTTTGAAAGGAGACCCAAACAAAAGGTATTGCATATTGCTTGTGGTATACACTAAAATGGTACACACGCTAATGTGGTGTACACCAAATGGTATTTGTACATCAATTTGTGCAAAATGTATTTGTGGTTGTATCATTTTGATCACACTTGCCTACACCAAGCTTGGGGCGGAACTTAAAAATCTATCAATTAAATGCTAGAGATATGCTAGGTGCATAATTATTCAAACACAATATTTAACACAACCCCTCATTTATACATGGGTCCCACACACATTTAACACGTGGAACTCATGTGTATTTGATGAGTTATGTTTGGTGTTGTGTTCAGATTATTGTACACCTAACATTTTTTTAAATGCCATGCGGGTGGTCCAATTAATGCAAAGCATTTTTATCCAACATTTTCACATGTAAATGATTGCGATCCCATTAAACGAGAATAACAAGCATTTTAGGTTTGGGGGTGTTTTAGGGTTTTTTGGTCTTTGACCGGCGCTTGGGTCTCGGGTACCTAAGGAGATTAAAGCCTTGTTAGTTTCCCTTTTTGAAAAAAAAAAATTCAAATCAAAAAATACTTATTACCCATACTTCCAATCATTATTCTCCACTTATTGGATTGGGGATTCCTGCACTGCGGCGCGCACTGCAGGGCGTGTAGGGCAGCAGATCCGGGTGTCCATTTTGGCACCGATGGCTCGGATTAAATCTGAACTACTATTGATCTGAGCCGTCCATTGTTTGGATTAACATCCGAGTCGTCCATTGCCGAGATGGATGACCTAGATGCGCCCTACAGGGCCTGTAGAGCACCCCGCCCCATAGGATCCCTGATCCTGCACTTATTACCCTTATCTCCAATCATTATTCTCATTTCTCTTTCTATCTCTCTCCACTCGTTACCCATATTTTCAATCATTACTCTCATAAAAAAATTCTCATAAATTCATCCAAACACAGCATAAGTAATTTTAATTTTCTTGTGCCCTTGTCCTTTTTATCTTTGAAATTT
>JAOTQK010000002.1:3589995-3600038 GCA_025642025.1 Rhododendron ferrugineum
AAAATTAAAAAAATATTTTTCATTTAGATTATTTTTGAGTTTAAAAATATGAAATAAGCTGCTTATTTTTTAAGAAGATTTCTGGAACGGAGCCTAAAAATTATTGAGTGTCTCTGCAAAATAATTCGTTCTTTTATGCACGTTCTCATTGGCCAGGCCGCCAGGAGAACAAACCGTACGACTAGTTTAATACAGTAGTAATTTTCTTAACAAATTTTCATGAGAGAGAGAGAGGCACCAAAGCGTAGGACAAATAATATTCACCTAATGCTGATTACAATTACTCATTTATTAAAGCCAAACAGAGCGTTTCAAGAACTTCCATAGTCCAAAGACTCCAAACTCTTAATACTAGTATACATTTAATCCAATCATAGAGCTAGAAACTTCTCTCTCTAATCATAGAGCTAGAAACTTCTCTCTCTCTCTCTCTCTCTCTCTCTCTCATAGTCACTTATGAAAAGGGTGATTCTAAAATATATTCCCTTTCCACACTACAGCGATCAAAGGGGAAGTTGAATAAAATGCTCTACCGGAATTGCCCTCCAGAATATGTCTGCCCAAAGGACCAACCACCAGGGGCAACATTGTAAGAGACCAAACTGCGGCCGTCGCTTGTGGTCACCTTGAAAGAGAGGCTTTGGCCATTGAGGTAAGAATTGCTCTGCCAATTCTGCCCCCAGTTCCTTGACATGGACTGCCAGGGAGATCTTGAGCCCTTGATTGCCACAGAATGCACATCACCAGCTCCACCAACATTAGTTACTAGGACAAGGTTGAAGTAGGAGTGACCGTTGATTGTGAATCTAATGCCTCCCCTTCTCCTGCAGGGTACCCTACAGAGCATGTGCAGAACAACGACCTTAATCACATGCAGAGACGGGCTACATGTCACATTTATGTGGTATTATGCACCAACCGTATTTAGATAGAAACAAAAAGAGTACATCCAAAACGATGAGTTCATATCTTCTGCACCAGTGTATTTTCGTCCACTGAATCACGTGAAAATCTTAAAATCTCGTAGATTATCACTCGATCCAATGAGTAAAGAGTGTAAAAATCACTGCCCTTTTTATATGCCAAACACATTTCAGAGGTAGTGATTTACAGACTCCTTTCATTTGTAACCACACTACTTTTTTTTTTAAGGTCATCATACATGTGCACTTACAAAATTAGTCTCTCATATGTATGGTTTATTTGTATAAGAAAGATCAATATCGTAAATTCACATGCAGGAGGACAAGTCCACTAGCGGAGCCCACTTAAAGTCGGAACAAATACTTCATATGAATCGGTCCCAAAAGATTTGATAACAGCTGAAAGATTTTGAACCGGAGACCTTAGGAGGGAACAAACCTCTAAAGTCTCCGGTCTCGGCCACTGGACCAACCCATCGGGGTTGTTTGTAGCGACATTACCACCAAATTAGGGTAATCGACATACCTTCTGAAAGCCACAGGGACAATCCCAGCTCTGTACTGAGCAATGTGGAGGAAGACAGGCTGGGCGAGATCAAAATGGAGGTTCGGAGGGTCACACCAACCCCCCGGCGGGCAGAAATTCGTGGCCGTGACCGTGATCGTGCCGGGTAGGCACCACTTTGGATCATTCACGCACTTGATCTCATAACAGGCCCCACAGCTCAACCCATTCTCAAACATAGCAGTGCTCAGTGCTGCTGTGTTTGTTCCATACCCCTGGCTGTACAAATTCCCGTACCCACAAGCACCCCCTGCACAACAATAAATTGAACATGTCAATAAACAGATAAACAGAATGAAGGGAGAAACCTTGATTTCAGTGTTTTCGAGCGAAGTGCCCAACAAGTAGTAGTGAATAGTTTCAAAGCACGTTTGGACGGTTTGGATCGCCGACGGGTCACACATGTGGTACTACAACACCCAAAAATTTCTCCATTGTAACACCATTCTGACTAAAAGTTATAGAAATTTAGAAATTGGGTGAGAATGATGTTTTGCCATGCATACATGGGGCATAACACCTGAGTTTTAAAAAAACTGGATTAGTCGAAGAGAAGGTAAGCTGTCTTGAACACCTAAGTTATCGAAAGAACATATGGTTGCATAACATACCCATTGTGCCAGAAGCATCACCTCCCCCATAGAAAGTGGCATGAGCATTGGACCAACCCCAATAATACCCGTCAACAGATGAGACCATTGAGAGGAATCCTGCTAACATGATCCCAATAAGAGCCATTTTTCCCTGCACAAAACAGGACTTAATTTGCTAAGCAGTTCTTGAAATTGTATGAGGAACTTAAAATAGAATTGCAAATGCCAAAAAAAAAAAAAAAAAAAGAGAGATGGAAAAGAGAAAATTGAGGAAAAAGGAGTTACAAATTAAGAAGATTGGCAGGGCTGGAAAGGAGAAGTGAGGAATTGGAGAGGTGTTTTGAGGGGAATAAATAGAGGGGAAGTTGAGGGGTGTGGGACTTTAGTATCAACATCAACTGACAATCTGACTTGTTTCTGCCTATTTTGCTTGGGACCATAACAACTGTTCTTTTTATCTTTTCTTTTTTAATTTCATAAGCAAGTGTTCGGATTTGGTTTATACACACCTCGACTAAGCAAACCTCCAATGGAAAATTTCCGTTGGTGCCTAGCGGTGAAAATCAAAGTTGCAAGAGTTTGAAAAAGTTAGGGTGGCTTTGGATTAGGGCTCGGTCTTTTGGGTTGTTTTTTTAAACTAATTCTTACTAGATTTGGATCAAATTTTTACACCTTATTGTTCGTCAGGCATCGGAAAAATATGAAAATGTTGACCGGAGTCGACAAAAATTCATATAAGACGACGAAAAAAAGACACAAAATCAGTACTTGGATGTGATGCTAAAAGAAAGAGCAAAAAAAACTAAAAGACCATGTCAAAAAGTCGAGAAAAAGTTACGGCACGGGTGTAAATCTTTTACTCGTTGCTATGTTATGTATGGAAAAGCACTGCACATGATAATAATTGCATGGGGTTGAAAATTGGAAGTGGGTTTTGTACTGTACAAGACAACAAGCCGCGTTGTATTAAATAAGAAGTGGAATCTGGGAAAATGAAATCTGTTCAACCGGAGGGGTGGGGCAGAGTGAGCTCTGGCTCTGGCTCTGGTTCTGGCTCTGGCTCCGGGTGTGGCCAAGTTTTTTCTTCTCTTACTCTAATTAGAACCGGATATTGACAACGACCATAATATACTTGCTGCCGTTACAGTGTTACTGTGGGTTAAAATACAAAATGGGAACCAGCTTTCCAGTTGGTTCAGGTCCAGTCCACTCTCTCAACCATCTTGGTTTGGGTTTTGTGGGCCCGTATCGGACTCCTAATACGAATTCAAATATTTCATTTTGAAGAGTTTGTCAAGAATTTCGACCATATAAAAATTCATGTTGGACATCGATCAATGCCTTACCAAAACCCCGTATTTTCGGTAATGCAGGGTGTCCTGAGCAGCTTTTGTGCACCTCAGACAAAACCATGCAGCCTCTTTCATAGCTTTTTCAGCGCTTACACGTGAGGTGAGGTGGCTCCATGAATTGCTAGCAAGAAGAATTGTATAGAAACCGTAGGCAATAGCGAAGTTCTAGGCCAAGACCACCGGACCAAGTCTTTCGGGTTCGGAACCCGCTTTTAGTGGGCACAATAACTGTTAGTAAAAGCGTGATCGTACGTACATTCATATAAATTTGAGCAAAACTCTATTAGTGGCTCGCTTGTAAACTTCTATAAATTTGAGTAAAAGCTATTAATAGAAAAAAACTTTTTCACGGAGCTTTCCGCAAATAGTTGTTTATCGAGGTGAATCTCGAGCGTCCAAGGTGTTTTGGATGATCCAGATTCTAATGAAACTTTTCTGAAGAAGAGTTAAACTTTTTCGGCCCTGAAAATTTTCATTTAAATCCAGACCGTCTAAAACTGAAATGGACGGCTGAGATCGCACGACTCCGTGAACAGCTTGTTTACGCCAGCTCCGTGAATAAGTCTCTCCCATATTTAATATTTGGGTCCTGTAAATTCGAGTAAAAAGATGATCAGTAAACGCAATCTAATAGAGATTTCAGTCAACGAAGAATGAAGAAAGTTTTAAAGGTTTTTTTTTTTTACTCAAGTTGGAGCTTGACTAAAGAAAGGAGATGCTTCTCCCATCAAAGAAATGATCTCAATATGATCTAAAGTTTTCCAAGAATTGATCTCAATCTAACCACCGAAGTTGATATCAGCACTCACGTATAAACCTTGCGACCATGCGCGCTCTGTATTTTTAATGATCGGTGGGACGAATTTCAACAACTCCAAAGACATCGCCACATCGGTGGTACCATCAAAAGAATTGATCTCGATCAATGTGACCTAAAGTTGTCAAGAGTCGATCTCAATGTAACCTCCGAAGTTGATATCAGCACTAACGTATTCATTTTGCAACAATGCACGTGTCATGTATTTTTAATGATCGATCGGACAAATTTCAACGACTCCAAAGACATCAGTGGTAGAAAGCCATACGTTTTATTTTTTTTAATAGCTCAGGTGTCTGGGCCATGCGACTCAGGGTGTCTCGAGTCACAATTCCTTATTAAAAGCAAAACCATTTAGAGGCTGTTTGGGAGCCGGATTATCCAATCCCATTATCCATTTTCCCAATTTTTCCTGTTTGGGGGCTTAATTGTGATAATGCATTCCCTCACAAACCATTTTCAAAACTACACTTTGGAGGCACAATTTGAGAAGGAGGCGGCTATTCGCAGACCCATATTTTCTCCCTTAGCTCGTTAAAATTTTCAACTATACTCGACAGTTAGTTACCGAAATTGAAATACATTTTCAGCATCCAATTACCAAAACATAATCTTTTTTTCAACAACAATTTACAGAAAATATATGTTCTGCAGTTGTTTACCGATGATTGAACATATTTTCGACATGTAGTTACCGAAATATAGTCTTATTTTCAACAGCTATTTACCGAAATGTTATGTATGATTTTCAACAACTATTTACCGAAATATAGTGGGCTAAGGGAAAAAATACGGGGCTGCGAATAGTCGCCCCTTTTAGAATCATCCATAGACCATCTTTTCCATTCTCATTTTGGATTATCAATTTCTGGTAGGAATAAAAAGACTTAACATCCCCTGACCTTTTACCATAATTCCGAAATTGCCCTATTGCGGGCCATTTTTAAAACATTAGCAACTTGTCAGTCGTAGCACCTATTTTTCAAACAAAACCCATTGAAAATCATTATTTTTCTTCGTACAAGTAAATTAAGGCTCCGTTCCAGAAACCTTCTTAAAAAATAAGCAGCTTATTTCACATTTTTAAATTCAAAAATAATGTAAATAAAAAATAATTTTTTAATTTTTTTGCACCGTATTAAAAATCTCAATGAGATCTTTCAAACAAGATCCATAGTGATAGGAAAATTATTTGCGTAAATACATGATTTTTGAGTTTGAAATTGCCTTCTTAAAAAATAAGGGTTTTTTTCCTGTTGTGGAACGGAGAATGCATTTACCAAACAACATGTTGAAAAAATAGAAAATCTTATTTTCGGAGCAGCCGTAAACAAGAGTTTACAGCGCCCAATCGCGACCGTTCAAAAGTGTTTTGGATGGTCTAAATGTTAATAAAACTTTTCTAGGGAAGAGTTACATTAAAATCCGGACCGTCCAAAACACTTTTGGACGATCGCGATGGACGGCTGTTATAAACAAGTTGTTTCCGGCTGCTCCGGAAATAAGTATTTCTCGTTGAAAAAACCTTGATTATGAACACATGTTATGGAGCAAAGCTTTGTTGAGAAATAAATACCAATATTAAATGGAAAAAAAATTCTGCTTATTTTGCGGCAGGTTTTAAGGGAGTCGGACCGAATGAAGTGACCTCTATATGTCCGATTAGATTCTCTTTTAAACTTGCAATAAAGTCTATTTGACATGCATGATTTCTCCTAACAAACTATCTAATCATTATTGTAATCTTCTCCCGGCGGTCTTGGTGCGAGACTTAGAAGTTTGCTCTTTCCTAAATCTTACGTTCGATTGATCACCTTGCCAGCAGCTCTTAGAGCCACCTCACCCCCGCGTGTAAGTGCGTAAAAAGGTTGCGAAAAGAGCTGTAGCTGGGGATTAATTCTAAGCATGCGCAAGCTGGCCGAAAGCACCCTCTTTTACCAAAACCATAAATCTTCTCTCAAGCCATCATTGATTAGCACGAAGATCTTCCTAAGATCTATCTGAAAATGAAGCCCGATTCCTAAGTTAATTAAAAATGATGGGACTCGGGAGGAAGAAAAAAGGGATATGGTAATTAATGTTGTTTGACCCTTAAGTGTCATCACCTTTTTAGCTTATTATGACAGTTGGAATTTTTTGAAATCGTTAATTAAGCTTCAATAGCAGTTTAATTAATTAATTAGATTACATTTCTTGCAAATAAATCAACCTATCAAACTAGATGCCGTTCACATTATCAGCTTAATATTAATTCCATTTTTGTGTCTTCAAAAGCTTGTTTAAATTTTAATTGTTCAATGATCACATATTTACCCAAATTTGGTCAAGACTAAAGTTGAAAAAATTCATATAAGATGACAATAAAGACCAAAAAATTGAATTTTTTTGCCTTTTTAGATTTTTTCATCGTCTTGTATGAATTTTTTTTTAACTTTGGTCTATCTTTTTATACTTTTCGACTCCTCTTGTTGTCACAAAAAGTATGATGCAAAATTTTAACCTGAATCTTGTAAACATTAAGGGAAAAAAAAAATTCAAAAAGACCATGCCAAAAGCTCTAGAAAATGGGGCGAATTTCACTCGTGAAAAGTTAGACAGATGAAGATTCTAATTACCTACTAAATTTGAGAAGTAAAAATAATGGGAGGAAACCACGGAACTAGGGATGGCGGCAATGGCCATTTCAGCCGATCCGACCCAATCCGCTCCGATCTCCAACCCAATTGGGTGGGGGATACATAGATATTTTGGGAGACCAAGTAAGATTCGGGGATGGCTTTTAAAAGAAAATTGGGAATTGGGTACATGTGTCTATCCTCGCCCCGTACCCACTCCACCCCATTCCCCGCCCCAAATCCCCTTTGGATGTTTTTTATCTACCAATATTAAATTTATTAGTATATTACTTTCTTACATATATACTATTTACTCTTTCAGCCTATTTTATTTTTTTTTGAAAGTTTTTTTTAGCTAGTTGACTCAGGGTTTCACCTTTGACGTTCAAGAGAAGAGCTAAACTTGGTTGGTTAGCTGTTTTGAAGTGTATTGGAACCAACACAAAAACAAATAGTAGTAGTTCAATTTTGTTTTTGTTTTTTGCCATATTTTATAGTCTGGGGATTGGTTAGAAGTTAGGGGCTGTTCGGATTAAAAAGCCCAGTGGCTTTCCCGGGAAAAAAAGCCAAAAAGTCACTGTGGTTCTGTAAAAAAAAGCCAACCAGCCAATCAAGGTGCAAATTGGACTGTATGTGTCAGAAATGGGACTGTACTACAAAAGCCAATAAGCCAGCAAATTGACAAGAAAGCCGAATTTCTTTTTTATCCGAACAGCACCTTAGTCAACATAGAACTCAGAAACTATCTATTATCTTGAAATCCCAAATTGAACTCCTCGTGGAGCTTAAACACTAGACTCCACGGAAGGGGGACAAGAACCCACCACCAGTTCTGGCTAGCTTCAAATTTGACTTTGGCACAGGTGCAAGATTTGAGTAGTTCAATCATTACCCTACACAGCCTATTGTTTAAGGCATGTTATAATCTTGTATCAAAGGTTTCAGTTATCAAAACATTCATTAGGAAAGAAAAATGATTTTGACACTCCAATTTTTTATGATGACACTCAAAAATTGTGTTTTACATTTAAAAGACAGTTTTTGAGTGACATCATAAAAAATTGAAGTGTCATTAAAAGACAAAGTTTTTGAGTGCCATCATCAAAAATTGGAGTGCTAAAATCATTTTCCATTAGGAAAATGTGATCTCATTTAATTTGGTACGTTTCTTTACTGTTTGTTACTGTTTGATTAGCTCATATTTATAGTCGTTCAATTTAGATAAAAGATCTGATTTTTGCACTCCATTTTTTTATATACTATTGGACCTCTTTTTGAGAATTGATTTTGACACTCCTCTTTTTGTTAATGTCACTCTTCTTCTCTTACAAAACAAATCATCTAATCAAGACAAAAAGAGGAGTGGCAAAATCACTTCCTCTCTTTTTTTGTCCTTGTTCCTATGAGTTTGTACTAGTCTAAAGCCAGTACGTACTTCATTACATTTTGTCCAATGTACTTCAATACATTATGTCCAAGTTGCTGCTCTTGGGAAAGTCTACAATAGACACCTCTTAAAAGAGTGTATCATATGCACCTATTTTATGATTCATAACATTTTGGTGTATCTCGTAACCTTTATACGATTCGTACATTATGTCCAAGTTGCTGCTCTTGGGAAAGTCTACAATAGACACCTCTTAAAAGAACGTACCATATGCACCTATTTTATTATTCATAACATTTTGGTGTATCTCGTAACCTTTATACGATTCGTAACTTTTGTTCTAGAATTCATAACTTTTCAGCAGTACGATTCGTAACATTTTCATTATGATTCATAACATTTTGGTGTATCTCGTAACCTTTATACGATTCGTAATTTTTTTAGCAATACGATTCGTAACATTTTCTCTATAATTCATAATATTTTTGCGGTACATATGATACACACCCAAATAAAGGGTATGTGTTGTAATCTTTCCCCTCTTTTTTTGCTCCTTGTTAGTTGCAGGAATATGCCCATTCAGATCTACATTTATGAATAGAAAAGATCATTGGATTGTGATTTTGACACTCTAAAAATTGATGCATGAGCTCCAAAACTGAACTGTATTGATATACAAAATGACGTCATTTTGGAACCCCTCCATCAATTTTTAGAGTACTAAAATCAATTATAGATGATCAACTCTAATTGTGTTCGGGGGAGTACTTATTGTTTATCGTTGGTTGGCTGTATGGCAGAATAACTAGGGGACCTACGAGGCAAACTCCAAGATTGCTTGTTCCCCCTCCATGATTGACTCATGTGTCGTTACGCTTTCTTTTTAAACCTTCTTTTTAAAAAAGAAGAAGATAATTTCAAATTTAAATATAATGAAAATAAAAAATAATTTTTAAATTTTTTTTGCACCATTTAAAAGATCTCAACGAGATCTATCAAACTAGATCAATATTGGTAGGAAAATTATTTGCGTAAACACATAATTTTTGAGTTTGAAATTACCTTCATTTTCTAAAAGTTCATTTTTAAAGAAACCGGAACACTCATTGAATCCATACTCGAAATTACCTTCTCTATGTGAGAAAGTGAATCTATGAAATGGTAGTAGTGTAAATTCAAATGAATAAAAAAAAAATGTGCAAGTTAAAAAAAAAAAAAAGGAGTGCAAAAATTACTCTCATCCATAGATAGAGCTAGGAACCTATTATTCAATTTTAGGTAATCTTTCGATTCGATGCGATTTTTCATCTATAGAGAATGTAAGTTTCCTCTTTGACCTCATGTTATTTTCGAAATGTCCAAACATAAGTTGTTTGGAGCAAAAAATAAAAATAAAAATCATGGTTTTTAAAGCAGAACGAATATTTTTTCCTTGTGGGGGTTCTCAAGTCACTCTCATTTGTAGGGGGTTATTCCTTGCGGCGCAGAGTGAGGATAAATAAGCCAAGTGGTTTATTTTTTTGTCCTTATTTAATTTTTTTTCGTATTTGTTAGTTTCGCGTCAATTTTTTGGGGATTATTGCATCTCCATGATGAGAGGAATCTAAAAAGTAAAAAATTTCGATCGAAACCTAATTTTTTTGAATAAAGACAAAAATAAGTCAATAAGCCAATTTCTTCGTCTTTATTAAAAAAAATTAGATTTCGATTATAATTTTTTACTTTTTAGATTCTTCTCGTCATGGAGATGCAATAATCCCCAAAAAATTGACGCAAAACTAACAAATACGA
>JAOTQK010000002.1:3616761-3629647 GCA_025642025.1 Rhododendron ferrugineum
TGTATTTTAATAATTTGAATGAAATTGATTTTAATATAAGTTTTCTTTTAATTTATCTACGTAACTTTACTTTATATTTTTTTTTGAAAATGATAACTTCATTCAAAACAAACCGTGGTTTAAAACCGAAACTAAACTGTAATTTAATGTTTTGGATTGGTTTGGTTCTATGTCTTTTATGGGTTGGTTTGATTCTCTAAATTCATAATCCGTAAGTATTGATTGGATTCTTGATTTACTATAAAACCGAACCAATCCGGACCATGCTCACCCCTACCTACGTACTCCTCCTTTTAAGTTTCCGTTCTTTCTTTTTTTTTTTCCTCCGTTCAATCGATGCATAAAAAAAAGGTACGAGTGTTCCGATCAGAAAAAGAAAATACAAGTGCTGACCAGCATATCCCAAGTCTCTGTCTCTCTCTCCCACTCGCTCGTCGACACTCGACACTGAAGATTTGCTTGCAAGGTATCTTCAAAATTCTCAACATCGATTTGCTTGCCTATATGTCTGCCCGTGTACACGTTATATGTATGGTTGACGTCTTTGCTCGATTTTGTTACGATTTTAGGTTTTACATCACTGAATACTTAATAGTTTGCTTTGGATCTACGTCTAGGCAGGTAGCCCTAGACACCTTCTTCATGCCTTTTGTTTTTCCCCGCTCGGGCTTCGTGTTCTGTTAGTTTTCTTATCAGTTTTAAGCTGAAATCCTGCTTTAAAAGCTTTATTAGTCTTTACTCAAATTTTTAAAGGCCATTGTGTGCCTTTCAATTTTGTTGCTATGTCTTTAATCAAGCTCTTACTCAAATTTATGCTTAATTTGAGCTTGCCCATTTGATTGCGTGATGTCAATGTAGCTTTTACTCAAATGTTAATCGATTTTTGAGGTAAAGGTTTTATTTTTTGGAGACCCTATTCTTGTTGAGTTATTTTTTCTTGGGTCGAGTTCAACTCTTGACGAATGCCAAGGGAAATAAAATTAGACCCCAAAGAGACCCTTTTACCACGTTAGGGGGTGGAGATGAAGGAGGGGATCTTGGTTCAGTGCTGGGAATTGGGGCCCGCAGTCACCAGGTTTGGTTGATGAACTACCGAGACCAAGCATGTGCTGAAGTCTCAACCCCTTGATAAAGGATCGTAAAAATTGGTAGGTTTATCGGGTATTTTGGGTTGGCTTCACCAGAATGTATGTGAGTTAGCATTAAAGGAATGTATTACCAAGTTTTGGTTTTACTTTAACTTTTTTTCCGAATGGTAACAGTTGCTTCCAAAATGCACCTTTTTTAGGATAGATTCGATGAGTAAGCATAGTGTCCATTTAATAAAGAAGCTAGTGTGTTCTGAAGATATTAGTTTTGTATTCTCAAACAGTGAAAACATTACCCCTATTGTGGTTTCCCATAAAACGATGCTCATAGGTCTTCTTATTGTCTCTGATTTGTGCTAGAGAACTGCGATACATACGTTTTATTGTTGTACTGCTGATAATTTGTGGGTGAGATTAATTGGAGCATCGCCCTGGTTTTCTTGCATTGTTGTATTTGGTTTGCATTATTTTTTTCAACCATTGGAACTATGTTCTGCTTTTGTTTACTGCTCATTGTATCCGATGCTTAATATTTCGAATGCTAAACAGATTTTAAGACAATGGCTGGTCCGAGAAGTAATTATGGAAAACGTTCACATTCTCAGTCTGACTACAGTGACAATCGGGGAAATAAACGGAGAAATCATGATGAGGATAGGGACCATTTTTCTATTGGGTCTGAAGATACTGTATATCGGTACTTGTGTCCTGGTAAGAAGATTGGAAGTGTTTTAGGAAGGGGAGGGGAGATCGTTAAGCAATTAAGGTTGGACAGTAAATCAAAAATTAGGATTGGTGAGACAGTGAGGGGATGTGAGGAGCGTGTTGTCACTATCTACAGCTCAAGCGACAAGACGAATGTGTTGGATGACAGTGAAAGCCGTGTCTGTCCAGCCCAGGATGCGCTCTTCAGGGTGCATGACAGAGTTGTTGCCGATGACTTAGATGCTGAAGAGGATTCGGAAGCGACCCCTCGAGTTACTGCTCGGCTTCTTGTACCATCTGATCAGATTGGATGCATTATTGGGAAAGGTGGACAGATAGTTCAGGACATACGTAGTGATACTGGTGCCCAAATTCGCATCATGAAAGATGACCACTTGCCTCTCTGTGCATTGAACTCTGATGAACTGGTGCAGGTAATAGGATGAATTGATCCTTACAACGTATGCATTTGAAAATTTCTTTAACTACAATCTGCAACATTTTCAGTTGCAGATAACATTATAGCAACCTCATATAGTCAAGTTTATTACCGCGAGATGTATTTCATTTGGTGAGTAATAGTGATGGCTTTAGCAATCCTTCCAATCAGGTGCACGGTAGCATTTTTGCTGAATTCGAAAGTTGTCAGTTGTCAATCATCTTGTGCCATTTGATTTATGTTTCTTATTTATATGACCTCTTAAAGGGCTCAATCTGTTGTTACAAAAGACTTTGCCGTTAATTCTACAAGTTAAATGTTGCTAACCGACTAGATTTGTTACAGCAATATCTTTGAATTCCAACTTGGGAGTATTATGGGTAGGTTATTAGTTGGTTTGATTTTTGCCTGCTTCAGATATCTGGCGAAGCTCAGGTTGTGAGGAAGGCTCTTTATCAAATAGCATCACGGCTTCACGACAATCCGTCTCGGTCTCAGCACATGCTTGTTTCTGCTGTGCCAAATATTTATTCTTCCGGTGGTTCACTTATGGGACCAACTGCTGGCGGTCCGATCATGGGAATAGCTCCACTAGTGGGTCCTTATGGAGGATACAAAGGTGCTGGTGGAGACTGGTCCCGCTCTTTTTACTCGGCTTCAAGGGATGATGCATCTTCAAAGGAATTTTCTCTTCGTTTGGTTTGTCCAACTGCAAATATTGGTGGTGTAATCGGGAAGGGTGGTGCCATAATCAATGAAATTAGACAGGAGTCTAGAGCAGCTATAAAAGTTGATAGTTCAACTACCGAGGGAGATGATTGCATAATATTTATCTCAGCAGAAGAGGTAAATAGTTAAAGGTTCTATGTGTATTCACTTTGTGACTTGTGGCTTAAATAGATACCCTACTTCTTCCATTTCAGTTTTATGAAGACACTGTGTCTCCAGCTATTGAAGCAGCCCTACGCTTGCAAACTAGGTGCAGTGAGAAAGTAGAAAGAGATTCAGGCCTTATTTCTTTCACTACCCGTTTACTAGTGCATACTTCCCGTATTGGTTGCCTTATCGGGAAAGGTGGATCTATAATTACTGAGATGAGGAGAATCACAAAAGCTAATATCCGCGTCCTCTCCAAGGAAAATCTTCCCAAAGTAGCAGCTGAAGATGATGAGATGGTGCTGGTAAGAGCATCTACTTGTGCGAAACAGAGGGTCAAATTCAATTTGCTCGAAACCAAGACCTAAAATGAGGTTTAAAATAGGGACTTGACTTGGAGTCTTCATACATAGACTCACTAAAGAGTAATGTATTTTTGCTATGGTGATTAAAACTTTCATGTTTTACATCCACTTATTAGAATTGGTACTCATAAGAAGAATTCAATTCACGAGACTTTTTATAATGAGATCCATATTTAATATTTATTTCATGAGAATTTGAAAAACTGTAATTTGAACTTCTTGAGAGAAAGTGGGTATGATGTTTTTGTGTTTCTTTATAAAAACTTTTGTATAGTGATAGAAGCAGAGATTTGGGTTGAGTTGAAATGTATAGTAACGTTCACTATATCTTTTTGAGTTAACCATAGTTGGGTCGCCCTTTGGAGACATGGGTTGGAGTTGCCCCAAAGGAGTTTACTGCATAATAGGGCTGCGTAATTTTGCAAACACTGTATAATCGTACTTTAATGTTGTGGAGTGTAATATTGATTTAAGTTCTCTTATTTATCAGATTTCTGGAGATCTCGATGTTGCCAAGGATGCTCTTATACAAGTAACTTCGCGGCTGAGGGCAAATATTTTTGATAGGGAGGGTGCTGTACCTGCATTTGTGCCAGTTCTTCCTTACCTTCCCATGCCAACAGATGGTTCAGATGACTTGAGATATGATAGTAGAGATAATAAAAGATATGGACGTGGACATTCTTATTCCGATAGATATGGCGACGCAAGTGATTTACCTGCTATGGATAGTTATGGAAGTTATGATGGTTTGCAGGTAGTACTCTATTGTTTTGTGAATTTTGTCAATTGACAGATTATTGTACTGCCTTTGGATTTTTTCACATACTGTTTATATGACTATTGCTTTCATTCAGCACTGCACTTCTTGTGTTAAGTTGTATTTATGTCAAACTGCTTTGATTTCCTGACTTACTATTGAAATAAATTACATGTTTATGTCTTTTGCAGAGTGGCAGCAGTGGAGGCGGTTATGGAGCTTATGGTGGCTATTTTTCTGGTCGTACTGGTAGCTCCGGGTAATACTTTTAATCCCCTCTCATGGCTATTTTTGTTCGACAATTTACATTCAGCCTAACAATTGAATCTTAATGGGGCTGTAATCGAGCTGAACTTTCATGAACTGGTCAAGGCTCGATTGAAGATTGTTCATTCGCTAAATCAGCTAAACCACAGGCCTGATTATTAGGCCTGTATCATTAAAACCTGACATACCCAAGTTTGACTTGGTTGGGATTGTGATTGATAAGCTCATGATGGCTAATCTGTAATTTACTCTTTCTTTTCCGCTACTGTTGAATCCACACCCTTTTTTTGTTGGGTCCAAGGCACTCTATCTATGTATAAAAAAGGCTGTGGGTTTCATTTGTCTCCCGCCTTTCAATGGCCCTTCTGACTTCCATATTTAAGAGATCAAGAGCTAATCATGGAAGTCTAGTTGTTTGAGGTGGACTTCTCTCTCCCGAAGGAGTCACATCTCTCAGTTTTCTTAATGTGGTTTAGTATTTAACTTCTCATCGAAGTATTAATTAACACATTCTGCAAGTTCCAGTTTCTGCTGACCGGAAAAAAAATTAATTGACAGAATTTCGAGTTTTTGAACTGAGCAGAGAGTGCTTGACAAACTTCAGCTCAGGGTCTTCAAGCTTGCCTGTATGTGAGCTGTCTGCTTAGTGCGTGGCTTTGCTTAGCTCATTTGCAGCTCTTATTGGAGCAGTCATATCAGGTTGACAGCCAGAGTAATGCGAGTGGACAATAAAAAAGGCTCAGCAAATGTTTTCTTTAGGGTTGTAGGTTGCATTAAGTTGACGGGCAATGTCATAACTTAAAATGCCACTTTTATATTTGTGCGTGGTCAGGTCTTCAAGTGTGCTTGAAAATGATGTTTCTTTTGTTTGTGCTAAAAGGTTGCTTTTACGAATATTGATGGATTATAATCTAAAACTACTTTTGTCACTGACTCTAGCTTCTTTTAGCAGGTTATCTGGGCATAGCCCTGTTTCCCGGCGTAAAAGCTACGGTTACTAATGTTGGACGATGGCACCGCAGAGGTAAATTCTTTTTCCCTTCAAGCTTTCCTCATCTTTGACGTAATTACCTTTTCCATCCAGCATACGCTTCCATTGAATCTCTCTTTTTGACAGTTTGGTCTCCTAACCTAACCTATATCCCGTATGTAACATTCTGATTTTCTTGTTTTACCTGTTTTCCTTTCCATTCCCATCGAAACAGCTAAGATCCTTGAAGCCTGAAGCCAGCCCACTGCCCCATTGGTGAAGTTCTTGACTAAACCGGAAGACCAGATGAAATAGAGTTTGGACTACTACTGGCCAATCGCGATACTATGTTTAGGAGGACTTATATCTGAAGATCTAACTCAATTCCCAAACTTGCCATGTCTTTATACCATATATTACCAAGCTTTATATTCAGTGTACCCAAGAACCTATGCAGCCAGCATACCTTGTCCTTGGATGTTTTCTTCCTCTGTCAGTTGTATTTCGGTTTTTGACCGATGACTTTAGTCTGTTTACAATCAACAGCTTTGCTTTTGAATGTGACATGCTTACTGACTTAGTAGAATGCTGCCTTGTCCTAAGGTTGTTTTGATTTTCTTTGAAGTATATCTAGTAGACCGAGTAGTAGCCAGGACTGCATTGTTTGAATTGCAGGATATTTGGTTGCTCATTAGTGCCCTGCTTGCAATAGTTATTGTGCATAGTATTGGGTCCAATCTGGCTCCAATCTGGTTGTTGCCTATGAAACCTAATGCTTGTCCACATGCAGTGTCTTTCCTTACAGCTATGGATGATTGGATGTCATGCCGTTGCAGTTTGTATCTATTACAGGAGAGTTCAAATGCCTGGCGAATTTATTCTTTGCTTGCATTATAGGTGAAAATAATACAATACGTCTTAATGGTTTGTGTTTCCAAATCGTTTCATTTTTGCAAAAAAAAGTCCCAAAAAACTGTTTCGGTGTTTCATGTAAAGTTGGTTTTTGCTGATTTTTGTTTTGATATGTGTTTTCTGGAACAAGAAACGGAAATCATAACATGCCCGCCATTGATTTTTCCCATTTGGAGTAAAATTAACTCCAAACAGCTACTTATGAGATTGTTATGCCTGTCAATATGGACTGATGAGCTTATGAGATGAGGAGCTCACCAAAGCTGGTATGCTGGGAGCTGTGCTGCTTGAATGACGGGCATATAGGCATTCTGTGAAGAGGTTAGTTTTGGATGCTGCCAACTCTATGATTTCCATAAGCCACAAGAATATATTTTCCCAGGAAGTATTCACATAAATTAATTCTTATGTTCTAGCTATCATGGGAACCTGCTCATCTTTGGAGGACGAAGTGTTCAAACTGGAGACCTACTTGGTTATTGTAGGTTATTCTGCATTATGCATCTCTCTTTGCCTAAAATTTAATGGTCAAGTCCATTTAAGTCTTATTTGCCATTACTGGCAGGTTCAGTAGATATTGATCTCCTTGGTGCGTAAAACAGCTCTCTTGTTTCAGGCTAGCGAAATCTTAAGCAGGTAAGTCTGCCAATGTGGGTTCGGAAAAAGATGTTTACTTAAAGTTGTTTGCCTCTCTCTTTTTACGTGTTATCTTTCTCTCTTCTTCTTACCTAGTAAACCCTACTTCTTCTCTTTTTGCATCGATTTACTATGTTATGCCTTATACGTGTACTGGCTTAGTATTTTCTAGTGATTTGCTTCAAGTTACCATGATGTATTGGTTGCTTTATTGTTGGTTCTTCTCCCATCTCTCTCTCTCTCTGGATCATGTTATGCCTGTTTGTAAGAATGTTGTAACTTGATTGTGAACATGGTAAGGAGTGTCACATTGTTTCGAAGGAATTATGCACGAGAATAGCGGTAATGCCGGAAGATGAAGCCTTATGCTTGCGGAAATTATTAAAAGTAGATATAAAATCTAAGCAATAGAGCAAATTTGATTGCATGATTGTAGTTAGTCTTTTTAAGATGTATTTGGGTGGGTTCTTTGTGTTCTTCCCGAGGTTTCAATTTCTTCACGGTAGTAACCTCGTTGACTTCCTTCCCGACAAAATTGTTTGGCAGAATTCTTGTGACCGTCATGTTATGAGAAGAAGCTGCCTCCCTCTGTTTGCAATGTCAAAAGGTCACAACTTAGTACTGGATTTTTGCTTATTCCAGAATCGGAGCAAGATATGGCTAATCCAACATTTTTAAAAGATTGCTGCCGATCATATCTAATTAGGATCCCGTCATGAAATTTTCTCTGTGAACCCTCTTGTACGTAGACAGGGGACCCGAATGGTCTATTGTGGTGATTCGAGTCGTTGTCTTATAAATTGCAATCTGCAAATCATCCATGCAAAAATTAGGGTAAATTGGAAATCGACTCACAGAGATCCTACCATTCTTTTTTTGTTTTTGTTTTTGGTCAAGAATGACTTGTGTACCTCAGATCATTAATATCGGACTGTGGAGGATCCCATCCTCACTCGAGAGGATCGTATGACAAGATGGCATGAGAGAATGCTCTCTCAATGGTGTACGTATCAGGACTTGGAGTTCCTGTGGTGCGGCAATGCAGTACGGGCTTGTGGGAAACTCCAAAAGCAACCTTTGGGAAAAGATCGTCACGATCCGAACGGTCATTTTATTCGTCAAATTGAGCAACCGATAAGAGACTGCTATCAGCTCTCTATTATCAATACAGCAGCATTTCTGCCCTCAAACATCCACCCCACAACCGAAGTCGTTAATGCACTTGTCATATTTTCTGGAAGGGTGTAAAGGTAGTGTGTGCTAGATGAGGTGAACTGAGTAACGAGTTATTATTTGGCCTCACTACGAGGTCGAAATTTAAGTTCAAGCTTGCTTCCGTTGTTAATTGATTGTGTTCGCTTTGGGTCTCTAAAACCAATCTCTCTCTGCACTCGGTTTCCAATAAGTTTCTCTGCAATTATTACTATCATTTTTCGATCTCTCTCCACTCATTACCCAAAAACCTCCCTCAAAACTTGAACCGAACAAAGTCGGGGCTCGTTGGTCTCTTCAGAGATCAACGGGAAGGATATAAAATTTACAGAATTCAAAATCTCTTCGGGTAAAGCTCATAATACTAATGGCGGAGGAAAGTAAATTTTGTTTTTTTGATTGTTTTTGGTTAAGATTGTTGCAGGTGTTTTTAATTTGGTTCTTGTGCAAAGTACAAGTTTTATGTCGAACAAAGGGGAAACAGCCACTTAAATATAATCTTGGTAGATCGAATATGAAAGGGATGTGATTTTGGCACTCTACTTTTAGCCAGTGGCACTCCGCTTTGTATTTTGTAATCTCACATGATCAAGACATAAAGTGGAGTGTCAGTAGTTAAAATTGGAGGTGCCAAAATCAATTTCCAATTTGAAATCCCCTGGTAATTGTAATCCCTACCAGGGACAAAAAGATGAGACATAATGATGGGGATAAAAGGAACATGTGAGTCCTTGGGATAATTAATGGGGATAGTATGTAGTACAGGATTAGTTTTACTATGTTTGATTTGGGTGGAACAAGGGGAACAAGGGGTGGAGAATCATTTGTGACCATAGGAAGAAGAGGGACAATAATCTAAATGGTCCGGATTAGCTAATCCCCCTCCAGTCCAGTGCTAACTTTAGTCTTGTGCGACAAATGTAGGACTAGCTAATTCTGAGGGGCATGTAGTCCCCACATGTTCGATTGTACCATGGATGGAGGATTATCTTCACATGTCCTCTGAGAGCGAAATATAGACATCTTTGGACGTGTTATCTCGTGTGAACTTGCAGCAATAAACTTCGGAACTTTTGAGTTTCAGGAGGTTAAATTTCTAATCCCAATGGCAAATCATCCAAACAAACGAGTCCTAAGTTCAGAAAATCAATGGAATTCAACGTGTGTTCACTAGGCCAAAATGGGCCTGAGTAAAAGAAAGTCTATGTCCACTACTCAACATTCACCGCTATCAATTTTACTGTTTTAAACACTTTTGGACGGTTGAATTTTAAAAAAACTTTTCAAAGGTAAAAATTCGGACCATTAATTGCCGAGACAGACTGTGAAATGTGAAGCGGTGAGTGGTGGGGGTAGTCTTGGTGCTGAGTAAATTCTGCGCTGATGAGGCAAATGGAGTTAAATTTCCTCACCTAACACAACGCCCCGAAGCCAAAGAAGGTACGAAACGAAGACAGAAAGTCCACGCAAAGGATGCAGTATCTTCAATGACATTGAGAACTAGTTATAATAAATTCAAAGCAAAAGATTGAAGCAGAACTCTGAACCAAACTCAGAAGAGGCCATAAGATGATTTCGATAGATCTCTGCGGTTCAATTGGTGTCTTGGTACCGACTCCTATGCTATGCATGGTCACATCAGGCTTCTTGCAGGGTGTTTGTTGCATTGCAATTTATACAATAGGAATTTTAATTGGGCTCTCTCTGTAAAGTGCGAGGTGGGATTAGGCCTCAGGTTTGGTCGAGAAGTGCATAAGCTTGGCCGGACACTTGAATTATCAAGAAATTTACAATACGAAATTAACCATAAGAAAATGGGGAGTGATACCCTTTTCACCATCCACTCCCCCTTGGAGTGCAAATGGTGAAAAGAAAAGCGTATAATGTTAAAACAATGGGTTTTTTTTTTTTTTGGTAATTTCCTATTGTGCTGCCAAAAGTCAATACAAACGATAACAGGAGTTATGCAGATGGTAAAAAAGAGAGTGAAAATTACTTGCTTAACATAAAAATCTTTTCTTCCTTCTCAATATAAAAGAGTCGATGATTGCTTGACGCAGCCGCCTTTTCCGAGCTTGACCATGAGACTCTAGATCTGTGACGGATTACCAAAGCAATCAAGTGTCAATAAATTTCATTGCTCCACCAAGGTCCGAGAAATTATTTTGTGTGACACTAATGAATTAAGATCCTTTTTTATGTGATTATTCTCTAATTCAACCCTCATTTCATGCAAAACGAAACTCGATATGGTTCTATTAAACAATTTGAGTCGTTCATCTTGCAAACATGTTCATCCTTCATGCAAAAGGTGAACTTGATTGGGCATAAGCATCCACCTGAATGAACCATAATCTTCGCATGTCTAACCTTTCATTTCTCTAACAACCAAAAAGATTTGGTCAAGCCCCTACCGATGGCCGATTAACTTAACTTACTACTAAACGACAAAACACATGAATACATACAAAAATGAATAAAATTTGGAAACGTTACATGAAAATCATATTTCATGCATGAAGATCACATGAGAATTGAGATGACCCACACTACTGCACAACAATTATAATGTGTGGTCCAAACTCCAATCCATTCCAATTCTGTGACCAATGGTCCAAATCCAACGGATAATTATCCTCCACGAACCACCCTCTGGCTCTGGGTACGGACACAGCCATAGGACAGACAGATCCAGAGCTGTTGAAGCTAGAAAAATCATTAATGCCTAGCTTGCCATTAGATGGAGAAAATTTTCGGTACCGGGTGGGTATATCCCACGTTTTACCCGCTTGATACATTCCGGCTGTCCAATACACTTTTAGATGATTCAGATTGATACTCTCTCTTTTCTCTCATCCAAACAATTTCTCTCTCTCTTTTTTCTCTCTTCAAATCCGAAACGTCCAAAAACGTAATAGACGACTCCGATGTGCCAAACAGGCGATCACATGGTACCCACCTGACATGACACTGAGTAACAATCAATTTTTCCTTATAAACAGGAGTGAAGGGGCCAGTTCTTGCTTCAAACCCCCATTCGTCCCCCCTGTCAACTGGGTCTTTGTAGTCCAATCGGCTTCTTCTTCTCTACCTGTTTTTTCACAGCAATTCCCTCTTTGGGACCATCCCTGTTTTTGTTAGGAAAAAAGGGGAAGTGCTTGTTTCTTCATTCAATAAGGAATGTTGCCCTTTCTCCTTTAGGAACATTCCCTACACAATGATGATGCTTAGAATTAGTAGTTTATTTTCTTCTTAATTTCCACCTAGAGAAGAAAAGAACTATGGCTCCCCCCTTTTTTATGTTAATTTTTTTTCATCGAAGGTCTTGCATGCGGGAACGAGGTTACGTGATGCAGCCAAGGATGACTTGCCGGCGAAATACTCGAAGGCAAATACGCGTGGGTTTGTTGCGTAATCGACCGGCGAGCCATTTTTGGCTACATTTCTGCCTCGTTTTCTCATGCTAGATTTACGATGATAATAACATGGATGGCGCTTGTAGTTTGATGAAAGCAAAATTACGCAGCCAACTGCTAGGTTCGGTGAGGTGCCATGCGATTAATTTTGTCTATTTATTAGAATTCTTCCATTGTTAGACGAATTTGCTTCTTTTCTCTATTACTATCTTCTCATTACATATTTTGCAGGTGATTAGGTCGAGCAAGACATGGCTGTTTGCGTGTCTTGAGCCCCATAACGCTCGTGTTGCAATGGAGCAACTTCTATCTATGGGGGTTAACAACTTACGATGTGAGATACGTATCTTATACATTTCACATATTCCGAATCGGTACGCATCCTACGATCACTTATTTTAAAGAAGAAAAACTCCAAACACATTCTAAATCGTTTGATCTAATTATGGCAACATTTAAACCATTTAAAAAAAACAAATCAAAACCCAATCCATTAGAGCTCCAATAGAAGAAAGAATGTATTTCGATCATGTTTTGCATGTATCACATAGGAGCTCTTCTTCTATTTCCTTGACCAAGTCACCAGAAAACTTCAATGTGATAGATCCCACTTGAGAGACTAGAAAAATTTTCTTTGTAATCATTAATTTCCAAATATAAAACACTTATATTTTTTTATAAATAACAATTTTTTTTTATTGTAATTAGGTATTACTAATTTTTAATAGTACATTAGTTTTTGCAACGTATCTTATGGTTTATATCCCCGATACAATATTATAAGCTGAAAAAATGATACACGATACGTATTCTGATCTGTAAAACTCTGCTTCTATGCAATGCCAAGGCCTGTCATTTCTTCACATGTGACTTTGGTAGGGTGCTCTGAAGTCCTTGACGTGTCTATATTTTTTTGGTGATAAAAACAGAAACTAGCATTCTAACAGGCACTTGTTCCCTTTTTATCACGGCATATGGAGGCCTGGTGGGCACGAAAAATTCAGAGGTATTTTGGATAATATTGCACTCCTTTATAATGTTCTATGTGTGGTCCTAATTTCGAAATCTTGGGAATTTGTTGACAAAATAACTTCATTCATATGAATATGTATGACATGGTATATATGTTGGAATTTGATTCAGGTTTGGATTGATATTATGTATCAGACCAAATGATCGAAGAACAAAAGTTGTCTTTGGCGCAAGAAGATCGAGGGGGTTGATACTTGATCCGTGTCAG
>JAOTQK010000002.1:3772047-3782178 GCA_025642025.1 Rhododendron ferrugineum
TAGCTGCACTTTAACCTCAGTTGAGCCAACAACCAGTCATTGATGTCCACGTGGAATGTGCTGGATGGTTTTTCCTAAATTATGTCTAAAAGTCATATCCACTGGCCCATACTTCAGCTGCTCAGCAAAAGACCAGAAAGACATCCTTTACTCAGGGCTGGCCCTAGACATAGGCACACCTGACGACCGCCTAGGGCCTTCCGTTTAGGCCCTCCAAATACAAGGATGTATTAAATACATGCCAATATCTTTCCAACTACGTTACTGTATCACAGTGGTAAGTGCCGTGTGCATTGAGCGTGTGCTCGCTAAAGAGATAGTTCGAACACCAGCCACTGAACCACAAGCCTGTCTTGTTTTCCCTAGCGAACAAATAATTAATATAGAAAAAAATAAGAGGCCCCATTTTCAAACACCGCATAGGGCCCCGAAAGTGTCAGGGCCGGGCCTGCCTTTACTTGGATTGGGATGTGTTTTAAAATCATCTTGTGGTCACATTTTAGCCTCTCAATCCATTTATGCATAGTATATTATTGCACCAATCTTCTTATCCCTAGTTGCTCATTACAAGCACTTATTAGTTTGACTCCATCTCTCTCGTCTCTCCTCTATCTCCCTCATCCCTTCACCATCTGCACCAAAATCACCATGGACGCTTGTTTTCTCTCCTCAAACTCATTATCCAAAACCATAACATTTGCCCCTTCAATCAAAGCCAGATTTCTCACCACTCCAAAGACAATTCAGTATCAGTTCAATTGCAAGAAAGTCAAAATCCCATCTCTTATTGCATGTAAGCACTTGAATTTCAATTCCTTCTTCTTCTTCTTCTTCACCTATTTATCTTTTTCTCGGATTTGATTCAGTTTTTTTTTTTTTTTTTTTTTTTTACATTTGGGGTTTAACAGATTGCCATCTGGGTTCATCATCACCAGAAGACGACAGCAAACCAAGTCCTGATCCTGATTGGAGATCATTCAGAGCAAGACTAGTAGCCGGAGAGCGTGCACTGAGACCTCAAGCAGATGATCTTTCCTCTAGTGTTGACCCCGATACCATTGGGGATGAGGATCAACCTCCAACGGTTAAAATCAGTGAAAAGTGGGCCCACACCCTCCACGAACCCGAAATGGGCTGCTTGCTCATTGCCACGGAGAAGCTGGATGGGGTCCACATCTTCGAACGGACGGTGATCCTGCTCTTATCGACCGGCCCGGTGGGGCCGACCGGTATCATCCTCAACCGTCCGTCGCTCATGTCCATCAAGGAGACCAAATCAACGGTGTTTGATGTCGCAGGCACGTTCTCCGATAGGCCGCTGTTCTTCGGGGGCCCACTGGAGGAAGGCTTGTTCCTGGTGAGGCCCCACAGGGGTGGTGATGATGGGGTGGGGAGGAGTGGTGTTTTTGATGAAGTGGTGAAAGGGGTGTATTATGGGACCAAGGAGAGTGTGGGTTGTGCTGCTGAAATGGTGAAGAGGAATGTGGTTGAGGCTGAGGAGTTTAGGTTCTTTGATGGGTATTGTGGGTGGGAAAAGGAGCAGTTGAGAGATGAGATAAGGGCTGGTTATTGGACTGTGGCTGCTTGCAGCCCAAGTGTAATTGGGTTGTCTAGTGTTGGAAGTGTTGGGCTTTGGGATGAGGTTCTTGGGCTTGTTGGGCCTAGAAAAGTTTGGTGACTCTCTCTTTATTATCCTTAGAGGCACAATGTGGGAAAGTTGGGGCACAAAAAGCCTAGTGATCAAAACCCATGTTGGGAGAAATTAGTTGTAGCATGACTTTGATGTGTAATTGCAATAGAGAAAGTCTGTGTACACAAATTCTGATGATTTCAGACATATCTGTATTCTAATTTGTGCGCATAATAAGTTTATCTGCATAACATTGCATTTTGTCGTAAGACTTTTTCATTTTGTAGTGTGTACTAGGAGAGGGTGACGCCCTAAATGAATGTGAGGCACTGAGGGCATTAGTGTCGAAAGATTACAGTAGATATGTTACGGGTTTTTTTTCCTTCTTTTTCCCTATTAATTTGTGACTCAAACAAACTCTAGGTTTTCCGTTCGATTTTTTTTTTCTTCCTTCTTTTTCTCCATTAAGTTGTGACTAAAACAAAGTCTAAATATTTGTTCGATATAAACGTGACTTTTGAATGAAAAGAGTTGATGTTCGATATTATTGACGATTTTTTTGCATAACAGCGGTACAGAATTATTTCAATTACATCGAATTAAGGTTCTAAACTCGTAGGTTAAACTATCACATCACATCACATCCATTCAAAAGGAATCTTAAAAGCTTATGCAAGAAGATTTCACTTGGTAAACCCTCCAAGCTCCATTTCAAATATTAGAAAATCAATTCTTATCCTTGCCAAAGCATGAACCTATGTTTGCCTAAAAAAGTCTCAGGGAATAAAGGAGCAATCTGCAATAAGCAAGCAAACAAACACAATTAGCCAATAGGCCACAGACCCCCAATTCAAGCAAAATATTGTGACAGCCAAACGCAACCCAATAAATGAGAAACCACTACTAGTGCAGTTGGTTATCTCCTTTCCCCCTCCGGAGAGGCCTCAGTTCGAACCCCACGAGGGGTAAGCTTTGGAAGTCAGGACTATGGATAGTCTTTGGACCCTCTATGCTAACTCTAACGCTTCACTAACCCCGCTAATGTATACAATATTGGCAAAAAAAAAAAAAAGGCTACCCAATATGCGTCCCCTTCAATTCTTTGATCACAACATCAGCAGGGTCAATTCAGACAAGATAAAAAGATCTTTTCGCACCCACTCAGTTTTCTTCATCATCACCAGATTTTCCGAGCCGACTAGCACAGGAACAATGGTGTACTCGTAGTGCGTCAATTTGAAAAATGTTTCTCTTTCGTTATACTATTTGGGTGGGTGATGAGTTCATAGCTGCTCGTGAAAACAAAATTCTTCATCACCAGATTTCCGAGCTGACTTGCACAAGAACAATCGTGCTCTCGTAGTGCGCTAATTTGAAGAATATTTCTCTTTTGTTATATTTGTGTGATGAGCCTGTAACTACTCAACTCTAAATTTTGTATGACATTTTTCTTATACCAAAACAGTTTTTTTTTTTTTTTTTATAAGTTCGGGTAAATTAACGTGCACTTCATATAATTTTTGGAGAGATTGTTCGTATTTTGCCCTACGGAGTTCTTATGTACCACTTGAAGAATGCATTCATTAGAAATTTGACAAGTTTTTTAGCTCATCAGACACAAAGATGTCATACAATATGTTTCGTAACATTTGTCTAGTTGATGAATATGTTCAATAAGCAAAATTAATCCACTCAATCAATTATTTCACGAAGGCATGGTTTATAAACTATTAATTTGTTGTACACATAATCGCATTTGTGATGGGTTGGAGGAGAAAAATAGCAACGTTGTGATGAAACATAATGCAGTAGTATTAGATAAGTCAGGCTCCGTTCCGGAAACCTTCTTAAAAAATAAGTACTTATTTTATCTACTTCTTATTGATATATACACGAAAAAGAGGTGCTCGGATCAAGCATCCTACACACCTCGGATGCCGTTGATTCCCGCGAGGGCCCCCTTGGTTTTTTTTTTTAGAATTTTTTCGACGGCTCGGATTGGCCGTCCGATGACCGGAGACCGCCCGGCGCGGCCGCCGGTACGATTTTCCTCCCATCGCCCATTGGTACCTAAATAAATTCTTCCAAAATAAGAAGCACCCTTCTTATTTTCCGGAACAACCCTTCTTATTCAACAAAAAATAAGTTCTTAACTTGTTTCTGGAACACAGCCTCAGTCTGGTTCCTATCCACGCCCTTCCCGTCTGCACCTCCCCTTTCCCGATCGAATTTCAATAATTCTAGCTGCTCAATGTGTTCAGGACGTGATTTTAAGGATACCCGCGAGAAATCAGTAAAAAAAAAACACCGGGAATGGCTTGATTTGAGAAGTTTTTTTATTGAACTATTCAATAAAAACTGTTCGGATGAAGCCATTCCCGATCATTTTTTTGATGATTTCTCACGAGTACCTTTAAAATTACGTTCTGATCACATTGAGCAGCTCGGATCGTCGAAATTCAATCAGAAAAAAGAAGATGCAGACGGGTGCGGACCGTAAGAGTGTTGACTTGATCCGAACTGTTAGATAAGTTGAACAACTTTCTAAATTGTTTAGGATAGATCAGCTCGATAGCTGATCTGATCAACAAGTTAAGATGATCAAATATCAGAAAGGGCAAAAGCATAGTCTTACACAAAGTGAGAATCTTTGTTGGTTGACCGTGCATTTTGTTTAAGATGAGCATATTCTATCGTATAACTATCGATGATGTTCATTGTTCAATCAATCTTAACGTTCTAAAAATATTTAATCAGTGGGTCCCGCAAGCTGGACATTAGTTCATTGCCGCGAGAACCGGATGGGATGGGCTTGCATTGAGTCCAACTGCACCTAATTGTTAAGAAAAAAAAGGGAACTGCAGGGATGTTAAGTCTATTTATTTAATGTTGGACCCAAAAGGCATGGAAAATCGGAAGGTGGAAAGAATCTAGAAAATGTGAAAGTAATACCCTCCATATCTTTCACTTCCTGGAAACCCATAAGTATTTTTATATTTTAAATGAGAAAAAGACATGATAGAAGTAGAATCAAAGCCATTGGTGAAGGCAGGAGTACATAGAATAAGATAGAGAGATCACATGTTGACAAAATTGAAGTCAGTGTTCTTTTGGGCTCATGAGATGGTCTAGAGAGAGAGAGAAAGAGAGAGAGAGAGAGAGAAAGAAGGGGGAAGAGATCTTATCTGAGATGTGGGATATCACCCATGTCTGCTGATCAGGGCCCATGTGATTGGAAATTGTGGTATGTTAAATGTATTTCCATTTTTGTGATTTTGTAAGGTTGTTTCAATGGGGAGTACAGAGACACCCATTTCTTGGGGTGTGTTTTATTCTGCAAGTGGGTGCTCAAAACCCTGAATTTTTTTGGGTGTTTCTCCTGAATTTTATTTGCTGTTGTCAGTTTCTGGAATATGTTGAAGTGATATCAGTAGAGATTGAACTTGTATGAGAAATTTTATTTTTTTTCCTCTTCTTCTTTAACTAAATGTATGCAATATTTTGTTGATTTTGGTTCTGGGTTTTGGACTCTTATGATTCTTTGCTTAATGCTCTGTGTGTGTGTGTGTGTGTGATATAGAAGTCTGTGATTTGGCTAACTTTTTCCTGCATTTTTCATTGTTCTTTATAGAGAAGATTCTTGCTGGTCCTCTTTGTTTTGGGTAACTGTCTAGTCTGTCTCTGATTGTTTTATGAAGGTTTAGCTGAATTTCGATCTCTTTTGCTTAGATTGGCTTCGAATGATTTCTCAAGGAAATTTATATAATTCATGGTATTGTTGCTATTCTTTTGTTTTGTTTTTTTTGGGCCATGTTTGGTAAAAGCATATACTATTATTGAAGAAGGTTCATTTTAGGATATGAGTGAATGGCCTAAAATCTATTTTGGTAATCAGGTGTTGTATTCATGCTTGAATGTTCCCCATGAAATTGGGTACTCAAAACTCTTCACGAAACAACTTTTTAATTCAGTTATGTTTCCGAACATCTTCTAGTTATTTGGGTCCGGGTCGATCTATTCGAAATCCTACATATATCAGGGTATCCTTATCCTGCCCAATTCCAAACAGTACATTCTCTTCGCCGTCAAGTATGCTGGTTTTCAACTGTGGTGACCCAATTTTAAGGTCTTTACGTTGGATACCAGTATGGCAGTATCTAGCTTTCTGGGTCAATATCAATTGTGTGGATCTTTGGAAGTTTCTAAATTTATTTAAGCTATTTTTCTACCCGACGTTGGGTACAAAGTAGATAATCCTACATTTTAAAGATGTGCCAAGTTCTTTGATTACAATTTACAACTACTATATTTCTCCTAGAAGGATGAGATTTAGATGTTCATTATGCGTCATCTTCTAATAACATTTCGTTTGATTTAGATGTCCATAATATAGTGGTTCTTGTCAATAATTCATTTTCTTTTTTTGCTTGGCGAAAGTCAATATTGTTAGTTGTAGTTAGTGAGGTTTGAACCCCATTCAAATTCATGGGAGTACATGGTGCCTACCACTGTTGCAAGATTTCATTTTGTTCATCTGAATACCCCTATATGAACTGACGTTTGTTGGTTCAAACTTCAAAGCAGTGTGCTGTATATAAACTGAGCATGCAGTTGTTTCTATTTGTTCTACTTTCTGCCAAGACACTATGGTGGTTCTAAAAATTGATTTTGTGTGTTTTGGTAGTTTATAGGAGGAATGGGGACTGGAATAGACTAAGACGTACTTTCCAGGTCTTATTTTATTCCTCAATGGATCTAAATGAAGGTGCCGGTAGTGGTATCTGGATGCTGTATCATGAACCCAAGACCTTGACAAATGACCAATCTTATAACCTATTTATGACGAGGCCAACCCTGGACGGATATTGGGGTTGTGATAAGGAACACCTGAGGCAAATAATCTTGAAGCATGAATCACTATTCAGATATCAGGTGAGTGTCGTTTCATTTCAGTATAGCACAGATTATTCTGATCCATACTATTCCATAGTGCTTTCTATACAAATTGCTTTCCGATTTTTGCAATTGTTCTATAATAGTATTGGCTATCTCATATCATGTGAGTCGCGTGAGTGTCGTTTCATTTCAGTGTAGCAAGATTATTCTGATTCATACTATTCCATAGTGCTTTCTACACAATTGCTTTCCTATTTTTGCATTTCTTCTATATTGGTAGTGGCTATTCTTATTCCGAAATGGCGAATGACTTACTTGTTATTGGAGTAGTTTAACGGCTTATGAAGATATTAAGGCCCTTTTTAGACAGAATGCCTGACAAAGTGTAATTATTTTCATCATCTTTTGGTAATTCAGCTTGAGGAACTTCACCGCCTTTATAAAAGACAGCGGGACCTGGTGAACGAAATTAAAAGGAGAGAACTTCAGCAACATCTAATAGAAGTGGAAATATCACAGTCGACTCTCTTTTTGTCTCACTCGGATTGTGGAGATGTCAGGAAGACACCTCATGTATCTGATTTGCCTCTCATGGATCCAACTTTTGGAAGACCTACAACATCGGGAGCCAACAGTATCCAGTCTCCTCTTAGTTTTATGAGAGGAAAGAATGTGTTTGGTCCTTTTCCGTCCCAAGACAGAGTAGAGTCGAAGGATAATGAATTCTGTGAGTCCAAGTGCCATATGCTTCAGAGAACACTGTTGAACCTCGAAATTCCAGCTTCTGTAAACGTGAATGAAGATGGGAAAAAGCTAGGAGAAAGTGAAAGTTTCCCTTCGAGCAGGAGACGTGAAGGCACAAGTGAGAGAGATGTGAATTTGTCTCTTGGGAGTGGTTTGAGCCCCGGCTTTAATAATGATGTTTTCAGATCTAATTCCTTCAGAAAAAGTTTTAGGCACATGGTTGATTTGAATGAGCCAACTCCGGTTCAGGAAGTATCCGTTTCAGTTTCTGTAGATGATTATGATAATGTCACCTGCCTTGATGAGGAGATACGGAGGCGGGATGTATCTGTGAATTCAAAGACCGGGTTCCACATTTTTTCTACAGAATCCCATCAAAGCTCCTTTCCAGTGAGGGATGGAGGAATTCACCTCAACAATATGCATTCAGGTAATGAAGTGAACCACTTTACTTGCATGAATCAAGGTGGTGAAAATCTTCTAGAAATAACGTTTTTCTTTCTTGTTTAATTGTTCTTTGAGATACAGGGTTATTTTTGTTTCATAAGCTGGCTTTATGCCAGTAGGGTTCGTTGTCACAAGTCCCTACATCACAATTGAGCCTGTACCGTGTCATTGAGAAGCTGTTCTTTCTTTTCCCCTTATGTTTTATTGCTATGCCTCTGTTGTTTTTTTTTTTTGGCTGGAATTACTTCATAAAGTGGTGACCGGTTTCCACTCATGTATGGAGCACTAACTACTGCTTTTGGTGAAAGGGATAGAAATAGGGTTTATGAATCAATTGTGGAAAACTTAAGCGCAAAAGCTGATCTTAATATGTATATTTAGAAGCATCATAGAAGATGTGTCTAATGTGAGCTTAACTATGTACGATTTGTAAGCTTAGCTTCTTTCAAGTTTCCCTGGTAAAAGTAGTTATCTTCTTGGATTTACTCCATACATCTGATGGAAATCTTTAAATGAATCGTGTTGAAAATATGTCAAATGAATCCCCTTTCCTTTTCAGGGCCATGCAGATGCAGATGCGATGCAGATTCTTTTTCCAGAGGTGTCTGCCCTGAACATTCACCGACCTTGGTTATATCATCACAAGTTGAACCTAGCAAAGAGCGTGAGATTAGACATACAATTTTTGGTGTGGAGATTTCTGTAGGAAATCATGGTAAATCTGTTGGGACTTCCCATACTTCAAGTCTGGACCAACTAAATCCTCAATTTCATGTGGCCAAGTCCGAGCCACCGTCTATATCACCACAGGCCAATGCATCAATTATCTTTCACCAGAATGTGCTATCGGTTCAAGGAAATGCTAGCGTTGTCGCCTCCTTCCCATTGAAATCATCAATGGAATTCCACGAGCTTCAGGATAAGGAAAATACGGGGACTGGAGACGCGCAAAGGAAACATGATAACCCTATGGGAGGTGTAGCTTGGCTTAGAGAAAAAAAGCTTGCTAAAGTTGAGCCAGTGAAAGGAAAAGAAGATTCTCACCAGATGAATCTGCAATCAGTGCGAAGTGACCCTCATCGATTAACTGACATAGCTGAAATGCTGAAGGGTCCTTCTCAAATTTCGATTCAAGATTCTCAATCATCAATCATTGCCTGTGATGCCGAGCTTGAGGAAAATGAAGTCCCCTGCAACTCTAGTTGTGTTGCTTCTTATGGTGATGGTGGTAATGACAGGAAAGCCAAGGATCTTGTTACAGAGAGAACTATGGGTAATTTAAATTCTGGCCTCAGACATCACATTGATTTGAACTTGTGTATTAACGAAGAAGAGGTCCCGTTAGTTTCAAGTCTCTCAAGAGCCATTGTGAAGATTGCTACCACCGAGATAGATTTAGAGTCTCCGGCAGTCTTTGAATCTGAAGTGATAGCATCTCTACAACTGGACTCTGCGGAAAACCAACTTGAGAGCCCTTCTAGATTACCATTAGATGACTCCGAGGAGAAAAACGAAGAACTTGTTAGAGTAGCAGCAGAGGCTATAATTGCTATTTCATCATCTGATCCAATGGAGGATGTTGCTTGTCATCCATTATCCGTCTTGTCTAGTGATTCACTCCGTTGGTTTTCAGAAGTGGTTTCTTCTCACAAGGGTGATTTTGAAGGTGAGCTAAACGACGAGGGCTCCATACCTGATGGGATGGATCATTTTGAGTTCATGACCATGAATTTGACTGAAACAAATGTAGAGGAATACTCCAACAAGTCTTTGGATTTCGAAAATCAGAAGTACGAAGAAACAGAGCCCACATTTTCTTCTAAACGGCCACGGAGAGGTCAAGCGAGGAAGGGGAGGCAGCGAAAGGACTTCCAAAAAGATATACTTCCCGGTCTCATAACTCTGTCGAGGCACGAGGTGACTGAGGATTTCATGTCATTCGAAGAGCTGTTTAGAGCCAGTGGTTTCAGTTGGAACCCAAGTCAGTCGCGGAGGAACACCCCCAAGAAGGGGCGGGGGAGGAGGCGTTTAAAGGATTCTGCTCACCCTGTGACACCAACAGTGGCTTCCCCGCCCGTAGAGAAACCCGTTTGCATAGAGTTAGTACTCGAAGGGAGGACGTTGACCGGATGGGGAAAAAAGACGAGGCGGCTGCCGAGGCAGAGATGTACAACTGATAATCCTCCTCCTCCTCATGCCTTGAAATGCTGAGAATTTGGCGTCCGAAACGCGTAATCCTCATTGTTGTACATGTCTTAGTTATTGTTCCTCTTGTTTTTTTTTTCTGGTACTTGGTAAAATAGATGTGGAATTGATCTCCTACTTCAATGAGAGAAAAACATTGTTGTTGGTTGTTTGTGTGTAAACTGAAAGGGTGAGTCTTGAAAAAACAGGAAAATGTTGCCTCAATTTAA
>JAOTQK010000002.1:3797637-3812912 GCA_025642025.1 Rhododendron ferrugineum
CTCTCTCTCTCTCTCTCTCTCTCTCTCGTTTTGTTCCTATGCATCTTCATTTTCCTCCTACTTTGTTCTTTTTTGTATTTTGAGCATCTCCCGCCTACTCATACAAATTGAGTAGAAGCTTCATTTATTAGTTTAAAAAACTCCAATGGGAAAACCCAAATCTAAGCACAAATTTGAGTAAAAAAGCTTCATTTTAATGGCATGGTTGAAGATTTGGGAGGGGGAGGAGAATTGTCTTGAAAAAATTGAGTCTCTTGATTTGAGAAAAATTCAATTTGTTGTAAAATTAAAAAAAAGAAAAAGAAAAGATAGTTAGCATCCTGCAAACAAAATTTCGGTTTTGTTCAATAAAATTGCCCTAGAATTTGGGTAGTAGAGATTTGTTAATTAGAAACAGAAGTTGTGGAATTGAATGTGAACTTCATCGCTAGATATTTCCTCTGTGGCTGTAATGAGTAACTTACATCGGTTATGGCCAGGGTTTATACAATTCGAAACTTGCAAACGCAGATGTTTCGGTTGCGTTGATAGAGCTGTTCCAGTTGAAACAAGTGATTTCTCAGACGAAATAGTGACACCAAACTTAACGCTTGAACCATTAGAGAACTCATTGAAAGACGCCGTGGAAGAAATGCTATCGAACAGGGATGATGTTTTGAGATTGATGAAAATGGAACGCAGACCTGAAGTTTACAACAGCAGCCTCTTTGCTCAAACGAAGTGTTGGTTTCCATATCTCGATGAGTTTAAGGCGGGGGCTACAGTTTTGAGTAGTAGTGAAGTGTTGGAAGCCATGGATCCTCATATAATGGAGGCAAGGAAGGAAAGATTTAGAAATGTGGCAAAGAAACGGAGCTATTCAATCTGTTTGGTGGTTGAAGGTTTGTCTGATTTTGGGAATGTTTCGGCTGCATTTCGGTCAGCCGACGCACTCGGGCTTCAATCGGTTCACGTGATTAATCTCAACAATTCCAAAAGGTGCATCATGGTTTGAGGTGAAAATGCCTCTGTTTTGCTTGCCCAATTTTTTCAATGGCAATTGTTTGGGTGGTTCTCTGTGTTAATTGATTAGGGAGGATTTGATTATACATAGTTTTATTCCATAATTGATAGTACCTATTTTATCTTGTACTTGAAGTTTCAAATATGCTATTTGCAATAGAGATGTTTAAGAAATTGGTAGCAAGAACTGCTGCGATGCTCTAGGATCATCAGAGTCTCATACAAGCACATAAAGTGAAATTTTTTCTCCCCAAGTTGTGTGATGTTTGCCAACTAAAGCAACATGCCTATTGAACCTGATAGGTAAAAATGCATTGGAACAAATTATTTTCAACACAACATAAACAGATTCATATTGTCAGCACATGTTGGCATTTTTGTGGGCTTCTACAGTATGCCTGATATGAACTCCCTTCATCCCAGTTGGGTTGTCTATCTTTTCAATTTGGGATGTCCCAAAATGCATGCCCACTTTGGAAAGTAAGAGCATAAAACTTTTTGTTTTTGAAAACGTCCCTTGCAATGTACTAATCATTATGAACACCATTAAAAGAGGGGATGATGAGGTAATGTGGGAAATCTCTATTTTTTATTTGAATTTTAGTGCCTTTAATGCGTGCCGCTGTGCCCCTTAAAAAGTTGGAACTTTCTAAATGGGCTAACATTGTTGTACTCATTGAGTATGTTGCTGTCTACTAATTGGTTCTTCAAGCCTAAACCTTTAGGATGCAAACAGTTTAGAAGCTCATTGGTGGGTCTCGGTTAAAACGTCTTATATATGAGGTCCTTTGACCTACTTTAGTTCATGTATGATATCATCCACATCCTTGTTGCAGGTACAGAGAAAATCGCAATGTCAGCATGGGAGCTGAGAAGTGGTTAGATGTTGAACTTTGGAACTCTACCCAGGATTGCTTTAAGGTTTTGAAATCCCGTGGTTACCGCATCGCTACAACACACCTTGGAATGGATGCGGTACGGATCAGCTTTACACATATACGAAAGATTTCTTCAAAAAGGATTAGAGTTGTGGAGAATTTAATAGCAACTGTATTTTTCAGTGTTCTTGAGTTGAGTGCTGATCCTAAAACTTCATAGTTTCTGACATATAGCTGTTGTCTGTAGTGGTTTCATTTGTTTTTGTCGTATTTTAGGGTTGTAACAGTTTTAACAATATGTATGCTACTGACTGTTTATTCTTTTGAAGGTTTCGGTGTATGATATGGATTGGTCATGCCCCACAGCAATAGTTGTTGGAAACGAAAATAGGTACTTATTCTGTAAATCTCGTTGTCTGTCAACTAGATTTAAAATTCAAGGTTGGAGGTCATAAAGCATGATAAATTGTAGGATATGAATGAGTTAATCTACTTGACCCCAAGATAGTCAAGGCATTCATTCATTCATTTTAGGATGGATATTGCATCAATTGACATGGTTTTTGCTAAAGTTGTAATTTATTACTATTTCCTTTAAATCTTCACCATTTCGTTGGTTTAATGAAAGAGCAAGATATGTTATTGGGATGGTTACTGAATTAATATATCACACGGTATCAAGTATCAACATGCACTACTTGCAAACAATTCAAATGGAGCAAACTAAGGTGTTCGAGCTCAGATTGCGCTTAAGAGGCTGGAGTCTGAGTGTAAAGTTTGGCAAGCTTAACGGTTCGGTTTGGCTCATGTATAAGATATACAGTGGGTTTAATTGATTGTGGAATTTCTTGCTTATAGACCTAGATTTGACGAACAAGGTGTTAGTTTTCCCCAAAAGCTAAGAAACGAGATGAAATAAGATTGAAAAATGACAATACTTGTACCAAAAATAATGAAAATATAAATTTCATATGCGAAAAGAATAAAGAATACTCTAGAGGTTGTCCTTCAACTCCGAGGATCCAACCTACCCAGTTGAATTTGGTGCAAACCTTATTGTTCAAACCAATGATCCATCACTGATCACTTCTCTTAGTTCAAGATGGGGAATATGGTCAATATGGGTAGATCGTAATAAATAGCACAATAGGGAGATAAATAGAAGCATCGGGGAAGAAGATGAAAGAGAGAAAAGGGAGTGGGGCAGTTGGGTTGCCTTGGTTTGGTACATGCTTGTCGAAAAAGCTTAATTACCACAAGTGACTATATAGTTTAAAAATTCTTGGACAATAAGAGCCAACAGATGGTAGTATAAACCATGTAAGAAAACTTACGTATATAGCATCATTCAGGAGCTTGTTAAGTGTATAATATGTTAATTTGAGTGGGAGGCTCCTTGATGGTTTCAAACTGAGCTCAAATTGTGGATGAACAAGTCGATTGGATTGCAACCCTACATCTTTTTTACTTGTGGGCAATCGTTTTTCATTTTGCTGCTCAGATAGAGGCATGTTTCAAATCAGCCACTGTAGGGAAATAGCATGTGGCAAGCTTTAAATTTAGTTCTACCATACATGCATGTGGTGCTTTATCCGTCATTTGTAATCCACATGCAGAAGCCTACTACAAAGTAGGTTGCATGTGTTCTTGTTTTTTATTGCAGAAATTTTCCTGTTTATTGACCTTGTTTGTTTTTCGTTATGTTACTGGAAATTTTATTGTTTAGCTGTGGATTCATAATCTTCTATGCATGGGTTTCTAAATTGGCAGTTCTTGGGTGATATTAGTGGTTTCCAAATTGTAGGGGGATAAGTGACGAGGCTCTGGAGTTATCAGATATGCGTTGTAGTATTCCAATGAGTGGGATGGTGGATTCCTTCAATGTTTCAGTTGCTGCGGGGATTCTCATGCACCATGCTGTTTGTGACAGAACAAACCGCCTGGTAAGAAAACTGAGTTGTATCATACTTTCTTTTTTGCGCTGTTTTTGTCTCTTTCATTAAGTCTTGGTTTGGGAAAACCTAATTTACTACTCCCTCTGTCCCTTTTTAAGTGTTCACTACGGTTCTGCGTGCCATTTTTAATTGCTTATAACTCTCAATGTATATTGAAAACGGCAAGCAGAACCGTAGTGGACACTTAAAAAGGGACAGAGGGAGTACTATGGCAAGTATACTAATAAAGTCGTAGTGCACTAAACCAACATCCTCTGTACCTTTCACTGAATTACGGGACCTTTGCTTGCATTGCTGAATGAAACTTTACCTACTGTAGTAGTATGGTAGGTGCTGTCAACATAGAGCCACAAGTCATTTAGTGTTCTTTTGGTAAGAACAACAATGAATGCCCCAGACTCTGGTCATTTCCTATGCTGTTCATGGACTATTCAAATTTCGGGTTAACAATACTGTCCTGGCCTTACTTTTATTCTTAGCTATCGAGAGATATAACCTGAGAGAGATCTTATAAACGGAGATATTCATCAGAGAGATAGACGGTTGTTCATTGGTGTGCTGGTAGTGATGATGACGGGTTGTTTAGGTGGTTGTGGCATTTAGTATTTGATTAACGCCAGTGAGTAGTGGGAGTATTGTCATTGGGGTCTAACTAAGGGCATAGGATCTCTCTCCCAGTAAAAATCGTAGAAGATGCACTTCATCTAGTCTTCTAAAGCTCTCACACAAGCTGGTTTTCTTGTTGAAAGTTTTTTTTTGGTTTGCTGTTATCTCATTCTCACAACATCACTCACCTTCTCTTATTGTTGTTTTATGTTCTTTAAGGTACAGATTTCCTATGACCATTTCTGCCTAGCCTTAGCCCCTTTGAAGCATACTCTATGTAAGGACCTACTGCGGGGTAGCTCCATAAAGCTAAATCAATAATTTTCTATGAATCTGCTACCTTATTTTTGTCTCAGGGCAGTTTTTCAGCTGCTATATCTAACTTTGAAAGTGTCTTAATCTTTGTGAGAAAATTGAAACCCATTTCAGAAAGTACGCTTTCTATTTACTAGTGTTCACTAAAATCCTATGCACAGGGCTAAAGGCATAGGATCCAACTCATATGAGGAGCTCAAGGTGGACTCCCTTCGCCTAAAGCAAGTGAGCGACATTTTGTTCGTTCACTTCATTGTATCTCCTGTTGCTTGCAAGTGTTCACTTGAAACTTAGACCTATGAGAGTGATTGAGAGCTATAAATCCACCGCTAAGCCTAATGATTTTGTTTAATCATAGATTATGTTTCGAGATCACGAGTTTTCAAGCAAAAAACCCTTGGCTTTCAGGATAATTGAGATTCTCCTAGTTTATTATGTTTTAGAAGCGGCTGAGGGTTGATATAGGGTACCAGAATTTAGTCTCCCATTGGCTGTATGCGAAAATTTCGGACCTTCAGTTTCTAATTTTGCGAAGAAGGTTCACTTGTCGCTTCCCAAGCCCACCAAGATGGTGCAATCGAAACTGGGATCCCCAGCTTTTTGGAGGGTCTTCACAAGACCATTGTTTCAGAGTTGATTTTGATGAAACCCATAGGGTAGACGAGTGAGAGCAAGGACTTAACAATACAATAATATGATGCTGGAAATTCGAGCCTGGGGGTAGTGAGCCAGTTGTTTCCATTGAACTTGCTGCAGAGTTTCTAATGTCACTTATGTCAGTGGCAGTTGTTGGTAGCTGATTTATGTTGCTTGTGTCTCTTATACAGATATGGCACAATTTGTAACTTTAGTGTTCATTAATGTATCTTCATTTGCTTATAAACTTGCTTTCTCTTTTAAGTGCTGTATTGTTATTGCAGGAAAGCTAAGGGATTTGAGGTTTGTAAAGTGAACAACTTCATACCTGTATGTAAAATTTGCTTATACAAAACCTATGGGAACACAGTTCGATTTTGTTGATTGCAGAAATTATTTTTTGATGCAATGGTAGTTTGATAGAATCTCATTTCTTTGATTCTCAAATTGGATGCATATTCCAGTTTTCTTCATTATTTTCCTTGGGTTGCACTTCATTTACTGTAACAGTTCATGTATCGAGAGAAAACTATATTCCACGGTTCATGTTACAGGGTCATCATGGTGATCTATCACTGGAGGAGAGCCAAATCCTACTGGCGGAGTTCTCTCTGCGTCACAGCCAAAGTGCAATTAGCATTGTTCACGAGTATGCAAAGAGGAAGGTACCCAAGCCCTTGCCAAAGCTTTGATAGAGACTGTAACTATTTAACTCTGTGGACGGAAGATCGTTCCAAGCAGTGTCTTTTGGAGATCATACAGGTACTGCTATCAGTTCCTATGTCAAAATTGTCAGGAAAATCCATTGATTCTTCCTTTATGATATATATATATTTCCTCCATTCCCTTCATTAGTCTTTTTTAAAATACATGCATTTTCTTGAGCTTATTCCAAGAAAATGCACTTTTTTTTTTTTTTTTGAACAACAAAGAAAAATTATTACTATAAAAGAAAGAGAGGATACAAGAGAAGGGAACAAAAAAAAAAAAAAAAAAAAAAACGACATCACAACAGAAGAGATACGTCCCAAAGAGGTTGGCACCCATCCTTGCGACAAAATGGAGTTGATTTTGGGATACAAGAGATAGCATGTTTTCAAGAAGGGGGAGCAATTAGTTTTGGGAGAGGATACTAGAGAAAATACACGTTTTCAAGAAGGGGTCATTGACTAAATAAAGGTATCCCAATGCTTCCATCGTGTTTATGTCTTGTAAGGCATTGTTTGCAAATGGGATTTCCAGCTTCTAATTGGCCTCAGACAGCTTTTAATAAGATTGAAGCATACGGACGTTTGGAATTGCTTGAAGCATAGCAAAAAACTTTCCTTATGAACCGGATACGCACTATGCGGTGGCATATTATTGATCCGACTATCCTTCCATGAATGTTGCTAGTTTTTTTTTGACAGTGGATTTGACTTGGCTATGGATGTGGAAGGTGATGGATGCAGCCGGTGAACTGCACAATTTTGTGTTGTCCATTCAACCGACCAGAAATTTTTTGTGCGATCCAATTGAGTACTGTTGGTTCATAATGCAAATGGAGTGTTGTATTTTTCTGAATGTGCAATTGGTTATTTTCCTCTCCGAAAGTAGTAACTTTGGCTAGACTTTTGGAAAACCTTGCCATTGAAGAAGAGATTGGAGAGAGAAACTGGCTTGTAAAAATTCTTTGTTCACAATATTAGCGATCTTCTGTGATAGTAATGAGATGAAATTTTGGTGAAGGTAATCCATCAAAGGTTACTTGTTTCATATTTTGCGATCTAGTCGATGATCTGAATCCGTTGTGGCCTCAATCCATTTAGAGAAAATATATTGGGCTTGTGGAGGGAGTTCTAGGGGGACGGGGGGGTGGTTGATTGCAGTGGCAGTGCATGGTGGTCTGGGTTGGGGGGGAGAGAGATGCATATTTGGTGAAGAATTGACGAATGCGTCGCTTATTTAGTCGCCCCAAGAAACGGGTTCAAATTACAAAAAAATGAAATACAAAGAAATGAAATACCCAATTACTAACTAGCTCTTATTCAAGGTGATCATGCGGCCTGAGTGACATAAACACAGCAGCATATTGCCGGAGCCGCCGCTCACCACCACCATTCTCCACCACGTGATTCACCGGACCCTTAGTCCTCACCACGTACCGACGCCAGCCTAGTTGTATATTCACGGCCGCCCAAGTCCTCCAATTGGAGGAATAGTATCTCGCCGTTCGCTTGAGCCTCTCGTTGGCGAATTTGTATCGGAAGTGGTCGGTGATGTACCGGAGGTTTTTTGCATCAAGCCCAAACGCCTCTGTTGATTCGAGGACGGTGAATGTCGCCGATGAAGCTGGAAGCCGTTCATGGAATGGACGGCGGAGGCACCACGAGAGTAACTCATCACCTAGAAATCCTCCGGGCTCTAGCATGCTTGTGGCTACCATGCCTTTGCTTAGCTTTTGGCTGCTTTTAACTCTTCCACGGACTATGAACACAATTCTCTGGACTGGGTCGCCTTCTCTAATGATCTGTGCTCAACAAAGAAGAACATGTTAACGGAACTTGCATCCAAATTTACGAAGAAAATTTATGCAGAATGATGTGACAGTGACATTTTTGTAATCGTGAATTATCTGTTCTCACAATTACTAACAGATGTTACGTGTCCTATCCGATTACAGTCTTATCATTTCAAACTTAATACTGCCCGAATTTCTAAACATAAGTTATATTTGCATAGGATTACACTGGTTGTAATATCTGCAAAATTCATACCTTTTCATCTTTAGAGAATACAAGAGGCTTCACGCGGTCGCAAATGTTGTCAAGGATAAGATCGTCCAAACTCTGGAAGATAGGTACCTAAACATACCGAAACATGAAAAAGTAGTTGATCAAATTAAAAATAATACGTTCAACTCTTTCTCCAGAGGTGTTAATTTAACTACTCTAATAATACTGACTTTCACTGATAAAGTCTACAAGTCACGCTTACTGCAGGACAAAATATGAAAGAGACTTTAGAGTTTAGATAAGACACCTTAAACCTATTACCTATGGTATAACATGGACACAAGTTGTGCTCTTTTGGACAAAATTCCCAAGCATAGTAAGCTGATTGTTTTTTGCTATTTACCTTTCTTATCAAGTCTAGGCAAAGGTACCGCTTAATGTCACGCCGGAGCCCTTCCGGCAAGTCTTTAATCAGCTCCATCTCATCTTCTCCTCCCATCGCCGTCCATCTCTGCCTCTCAAAGTGGCGGACTCTTTGCCTCAACTGAGACGGCAACTGTCTCCGCCTCATCCACCACTCCATATCGCGGCATCTCAGCTGCATTTTCCTCTTCTTCGCCATGACCGCGTGCAAAAATACCTTTACGACACCAATTAATCAATTTCACTCCTCAATTTTGGACCATTCTCCATGTACCCAAGCAAGTTAGGAAAAATAAAATCGTAGCCTGCAAAGGTGAAGGAAAAAAGGGGTACCTGAATATTTCCAATCAATAGGGTGAATAGCATTAGGCCGCTGAGGACAATGCATATGCTGAAGATAACTTCTAGCCAGTTACTTGTGGGCTCAAGATCATTGCCAAAAGTGCTGCAAACCATATACCAAGATCTTTGAGCATGGTGTTCAAGAACTCTATTGGCCAATGGACTAATATAAACACTAAAAATCATCTATTTAAGCGAAGTTGAGATTGAAAAAATCTAACACATTGTCTTTGATCCTCATGACAAAGTGTGCGGAATGCGCACAAATGTGCGGTGAGAAATAGGGGTTGGGGCACCACGGTTCTCTGCACCTGGGGCACTAAATAATCTCTCGTGGTTTTCCTAGGAAAATTTATTGGGTTTGGATTAATTTACCAACTAAATCCTGTTTTTGCAAAAAGTTCGGGATATCAATCTCCTATGGTCTCAACCCAAATTGGAATGGGTTAGAGCTGCCGATCCGACTGCTTATCTCGGCAATCGACAACTCGGAACTTAACCGAGCAATAGACAGTTCAAATTTGTATGCGACTATGCGCTCAGATTCGATTCAGGAGTTGTCTAGCTCATGTCTATTACTTAAAGAGACGGAGTAGAACATAAAGAATTACCTGAGGGTCATTAAACCCCAGAAAATGGGATAAAGAACCTTGACAGATAGGGAGTTGCTGGAAATGACTGGAAGAGCCCATTTGTAGATGCCGTATCGAAAGGGCCCGTTTACGTCTAAGCACATTGGCTTTCTGATCACTGTTGTTACGTTACCGCCACACGGATTTCCCAATGTCTGCGCCTGCAACAAAAACTGGTAACAAATTTCCTCCGAGCACGACAACGAGAGATTGCACGACGTTTTCTGATCGCATTGCTGCCTTAGGCATGACGCTACGCGTTGAATCGCGAGCACGTACCAACATCCTCCAGCAACCTGGAAGTTTAGTAAGGTGAAAATTGATTGCTCATCTGCCAAATTATGTGAATTCGTCGATAAATTGTGTTGAAATTTGGTCTAGAAATGTGAAATTTGATTCTTGAGTATAACATTTCAAATCATGATAACCTGTTAAATGACCTGTTGGGGCCTCAAATCTAAGTTTAACAAAAACCAAGAAGAGGGTATTTGTGAAAATTTAAACACTTTTCAACCCAGAAACTTGTAGTCAATAAAAAGGGAGAATTTCCTTTAATGAGCAAACAAATTGGTTATATAGATATAATATTTTGTTGTTAATATACAAATACTTTTGATTTGGGGATCCGGGGAGAAAAGTCACTATAAGATTGCAGTGAGCAATTTCAGCCGTCCAAAAGTATTTTCAACGGTCTGGATGAAAAAAAAAAAAAAAACTCTTCCACAAAAGAGAAAATTTAATCCGGACTGTTGATTGCTGAAATAGATGGTTAAAATGCTCACTACAATCCTGTTGTGACTTTGCTCACTACAAAGTTCCTGAATCCATAATTTGGTCTGCTGCTACAAGAATCCTGCGTCCGCCAACGGTTGATGAGCGCTTAAATGCCGTATATGGAGAACGAAGGTTTGGGAGATGGATAAGAAGCTCACATGAGAGGCAATGAAGTAAGCAATGAGGTTAAGGCCAAAACCCCACCAAATAGTGCCAAAAATGTAACCAGTGACTTTGGCCATTCTCCTCATCAAACAAATGCTGTGGTAAACTTTGGGGAGGAATTGGAACAAGAATATCAACAGAAGTATCGTCATTATCAGCTTTATCTGCTCTTCTCGTATCAGCCTAGGCACCACTAACCAAAACACAGCCTGTGCCAAAAAAAATGAAGCACAAGGTAATTTGTTAACACAACTCTGAAATACTAGTTTGAAGTGGTTGAAATATTCAGTGAAGAAAGTAGAAAACCTCCTCAGCAGCACCCTAGTATATTATACAGTGTTCTAAAAGTCAGCTGCCTAGGCCGATTACTCCCCGCCTAGGCGCTAATCGGCACAGGCAATGGTCCAATTCCTAAGTTAGACAGCCGACTATTTGGCACCTAGTCCCTGCCTGGGCGCTTAGGGCGGTTCTTTCCCGCCAGACTAGCAACTTTTAGAACATTGAGTATATATTGTGAAATCAATCCATAGTATAAATAACTGTGAAACAATCATTCATTTTGTGTGACACTTTTAAGCGTTACACGGTCTTAGGTAGAACTCATCCCAAAAGCTAGCTATTAAAGTGAGGGTGCCCTCACGCTTATATTCTTCTTATTACTTTTTTACACAAGCGATGTGGGACTTCACTTCACATTAAGTACGTGACATAAATCACGATGTTACCAAACGACTTTCGTGTAATACCTATACTTGGCGAAAAATTATTCATTTGCCCTTGGGACACCGCTGGCCACTTGGTGGCCCAAGCTCCTTCTCCACAACACATTTGGATCTCACTACAACGTGTGATGAAGAAAGGGTATGAGATATATACCACGTGAAGGTGCCCAAGGAATTGAATAATTACTCTTGCAAATTGTCAGATCAACAAATCTTAACCAAAAAAGGAATATAAGAGCATCCACATCTCTCTCTTTACTCCCCTCTTCAAACTAAATTAAACAGGCAAAATGAAAAAAAACACCCAAAACCCCTTGCATCAGTCTCTCTTCCTTCCTCTCTACTTTGAAAAAACTCTAACATTGCTACAGTGGCTCGTTTGGACCAACGAACAACTGTTCACTTGCTTCTCATTTATATATTGTTTCTCAATCTCTCTCTCTCTGATTTTTATACCTTTCCTGCTTTTGTTTCTCTCTCCGAGGCAAGGGAGAGTATTTAATGGACGTGAGTTTGATTATTTATTGAGAGGGGAGTGAGAGTAAAGAGCCTGATACAGTAGTTATTTTAAAAGTGAGTAGTTAAAGTAATAAAGTGACTTTTGAAGATGTAAATTGGTCTAAAATATAAAGAGTCTGGTGCGGATGCCCTAAGATCCTTCGACGTAAGGGGGAAGTACGCCTAACAGGCCGTAAACTGTATCACATGCAATAATGCCGGACAATGGTGATATGATATCACCACATAAAAATCGTCACCAACTCATCATTATAACCGGAGTATGTTTTTGATAACTCAGGCGTTTGGAAAGTTTACGCATACTTGGACTAATTTTGAAGTTCAAATCTTGTCAGAGCTGGCCCTAACTTTTCAGAGGCTTAATGCGAGAATTAAAAATGATGCTATTTTGTTAGACTATTATAAGGGGTAAAAAATCATAAGGAGTCCCTAAAATTCAAAAAAATTTGGAGGCCTGAAGTGGCTGCAACATAAGTTTTAGCTCAGGACCGCTTGTAAATCCCGTCGTCCACTTGTGAGAGTCTCAATTAAAAACGGCCATATATTTTATGCAGTGTGTATGGGCCTTTTACTCGTTATTATGAGTGTGTGTCATATGCGAGTGTTTTAGTTTTTTTTTTAATTATATAATCTTCACATCTAGTGAAATTGCATATTCGTAATAACTTATATATCAAATCAAATTAATCGTATTTAGATTGAAGAAGGGGTGTCAAAACAAACAAGTGAGTTTGAATCGGTTATTTATAAGTTAGGGTTTTAATTTAGTATGTCATAAGCCTCTTTGAACCCCTTTTTAATTAACTGAGAAGAAAAATCTTTAAAACAAAGGATTTTATCAGCCTCCCTAAAGTATTACTAAAATTTGTCTTTGATACCCTGCCTATTCAAAACGTCTTTGATACACATTCGAAGATACTAAAATTCACGAGAGCGACGATTAAGAGCGGAAGCGCACAATAATTTGAAGGATTCTGTGGCTCGCACTATGTATACTCCATTTTCCTTCTTACACATAAAAATATATCTAGTATAAGAAAATAAAGAACTACTCTAATATTCCCCCTAATTAGGCCCTGTTTCCGCTGAACTACAAGTTGTAGACTACAACTTTTTTGTTTTATCCTTATTCAAAATTTTGAACTTTTTCTAAAATATCTTCAAAAATACTTGTGTAAAATTCGTAATTTTTTAACGTACTTTTCCGATTTCTTTCGTTGAGACAAATCACTAATACATAAAAATTTGATGCAAAACTAATAAATGTTAAGAAATTGTAGTCTACAACTTGTAATTTTGCAAGTCAAAAAATTACCCAAATGACCCATTAACTATTTAGCAGGGAAACCGAAATGACAAAACTACCCTTCTCGTTATCTCGTACCACGAAGTAGAAAACCGTAATTTCCATCTCTACTCGGGACTGACCTGAGGAACCGGCAGTATGACGAAGACGTCGAACCAGAACCCCTTGAGCGACCTGACGTAGTGCGACGCCACCGCGCGCTCGTCCCACACGAGCTTCCCGCATCCCACCACCAGCGACTCCCTCGACACGTACGCCAGCCGGAACTGCAGCCACAGGTGGCACAGGTGCACCGCGTCCGCGCACGTGCGGATCACCGTCACCACCGCCGCCAGCCAGCCGTCCATGTACAGGCACGGCACGCCGCCGCGGCCGATGGAGAGCGCGTAGAAGAACAGCGGGTCCACGGCCAGCGCCAAGCCGCGCGCCAGCAGAAACACGCGGTTCCACCGCTTGACCCGCTTGCTGCGCGGGTCCAGCACCTGCCCGAAAGGACTTGACGCTTTCCGGGCCCCGGCGGCCCGGCTGGGTTTCCTTCCGGGCCGGTTCTTTATCGGGATTAGCGATGAGCCGGCCGAGGCCTCCCATTCGGGTTGGTGGGCCCGGTCGCAGCTGGTGGAGTGGAAAACCGGGACGCCTACTTGTGTACAGGCGTAGCATTCGACGGAATAGGAAATTGGGCTCTCGGCGGAGGCATCGGCGCCGTCGTTTCGGTCTGGAGATGAAATTCGTCGCCGGAATATTCCGAACCACCTGCGGGTGCCAACAGTATAATTCATACAAATAGGTGAGAATTTTGTTGGACTGATTGAATAATTCAATACTTGTGTGACGGGTATTGATTTTCGCACTCCAATTCTTTTTTTGGACCGGTTTTTCGAGTCCGACCCCAAAATTTGACTTTTTTAAGTGACTGACAATTATACATAAGGTCAATCCTCAACTAAAGTTTAAGAGGCGGCTTCTTTAGGCCCTGAAAAAAGTTTAAGACTCATAGGGTCCAAATTATTTTTAGTATTTCATAGGTTATATATAAGCTTAATTTTTTTAATAAAAAAATTATTTAGGGTCTCTTTTTCAAAATTCGCCTTAAGCCACCGAAAAGTCGGGCAACCGTGATTAAACATGTAGCAAATGAAATATAATAATGTGCATCTACGATAAATAAGATTATGAAAAAAAATTAGTATTTTCCATGAAGAATTTAAGAGAGAGGAGTTGAAATATGTGGCGTGCAGAGTCTAGCTAGTACGGTACGTACCTAGAGAGAATGGATGGCATGGTGGATATGGAAGGAAGAGAGGAACCATGGAATAGGAACCTTGACGAAGAACTTTAGAGTGAGAAGGAGGATTGATGAATAACTGAGAGAGATGGTGAGACGTTGCATATATAATTGAGAAGAGAGAGAAAATCAAAAAATTGTAAACTCCAAGGTGTCTGGTCAAGCGGGCACGAGAAAACAAATAAATATTTGTTCTCCACGAGGTCGTCAATTCGGATTTCACGGAAGTCCAAACGTTCCGAACCTCGAGGGGAGTGTTTGCCCGGTCAATAATTTCGAAACTAATCGAGATGCACGCAATTTGAGCCGGACATCGGATTATTTAGATGAGAGAGAGAGAGAAAACCGTAGAGGGGAAGTGGGCTTGTGTGTCGTGTGCTGTTTTGTGTCTGTGCAGGTTTAATGAGTTGTGGGGGAGTTGTCGTGGTGCACATCAAGGTTGGCGTCTTATGGCGAGTGAACGAGCAAGTGTCTGTTTTGGGCCTCACTCCCAACGAGGTAGGTTCCACTCTCTTGGTTGGTCCGTTTGACTCACCGTACAAAAGGCTCGTCGTTTCAGTAATTAATCATTGAACGGTGCTATCTGCACAGATTGTGAAATCTGTGCCAGCGCGCACAGACCTCTTTTAGACTCGTTTCGGGTTTTTTAAAAATGATCGGAGCCGCTCATTTTGTTTAAAATAGTTTGCTTATGATTCTTACCAAAAATCAGCTAACTAGGATATCGGTAAGAGTGTCTAAGAAACATGTAACTTTGTCCCAGAATTCAAGTCTAAATTCTTGGACAAAATTGGATGTTTCATATACATTCTTACCGATATTTTATTCATTTCATTTTTGGTAAAAACCATAAACAAAATATTTTAAACAAAATGAACGGCTCCGATTATTTTTTTAGACTCAAAACTGACGTAAAAGAGGTCTGTGAGTGCTTGCACAGATTAGAAATCTGTGTGGATATCCTTTTCGTTAATCATTCAGTAGTAGTCAGGGAGGACAAG
>JAOTQK010000002.1:3922406-3940190 GCA_025642025.1 Rhododendron ferrugineum
CCGTGCCAGAAAGAAAGAAAGAAAAGGTGCAAACGACGATGAAAGAGATGAAAAAGGGCACTGATAACTTTTTCATAGCAACCGTTGATCTCCGTGCCAGAAAGAAAGAAAAGGTGCAAACGACGATGAAAGTGATGAAAAAGGGCACTGCAGACGGGGCAAAATGGTGATGCCATGGGGTAGTTAGATCACGATTAGTTCCATATATAACAACTACAAACAAAATAAGGAAGATGGTTGACTTGTCAAAAAAAATATAATAATAAGGAAGATGGTTTGCAGCCAAAATTGGCAGTAGTATGAAGATAAGTGGCACTTGAGGAATTCTGGTGAACAGAGAAATAGAATATACAGAGTGCTTGAAAAATTACAACTGCAATAACTGGCAATCCCAAAACAAAATGAAATTCTGATGAGAAATGCATGTACACCACAACCAGATAAACCCATGCAGAAGCTTTTTTACGTCAAGATCGATTACTCCCAGGGGGACAAGAGTATGTAAATCAAAAACACCAAGCAACGCAGGCGCAAAACGGATTTGAACAGTAGAGGCATCAAAGCACTGTCCAGCGTAACAAACATGAGAGAATTCTTACATACTCTCGTGAACGCGCTCATTTCCTCCACCTACTTCGAATTCCAGCCCTTCAATTCTCATATGGCCTACATTAACTGTATATTCAAACTTCTTGTTAGGAATTGGACAATATAGCTCTAAATCATACACCCAAAGAGGACCAGAATACTTTGGTAGTGACTAGTACATTTTAGCAATGATTCAACTCAACAAAGGGTGGCCCTGAAGGAATTGCTTTCCAAAATGAGTAAAGAACCATGTATTATGCGCTGCTATAGCGTATATAAGCACTAGAAGCATTCCATTGTCCTTGCATCCCGTTGCAAACAAAATCACGCTTCACTTTAATTGTTTCAAATTAACACACATAGGACAAAACAGAAATAACTTCCCGGGTTAATTTGTGAAAATTAAGATGACAGAATTCTTATTCTCATTGCTTCTAGAAAACAGTTGCCCCATAAATCCTCTGGTAAGGAAATTATGATTTCTCATTCATTAATGCAACAGAGAGGAAATCCATCAGTTTCTACGGTCCAACAGTTTCTTATCCAAAATAACAGTAACTAGTATAAGAAGGCTCAACGAAAAATGGAAGGGAGGAAAAACGAACTCGAATGCTTACCAACGGCATCCATCCCAACTAATTTGGGCATGAACTTCATTAAATGGTCCTCTGCTTCTTTCTCAGCTTTCAGAGTCTCACATTCAAAAGAAACTAAAATCTTGCTTTTTCCATGCTCCTGTTCAACCATACCAACGACATCCTTCTCCCATCTGTATACGGGCAGAATGAATTAAGTAATTTGATGATGAAGCAACTTTGAGTGAACTGTCTAGAATGAGAGACAAAAGTAGATTGAGCCAAGATCATTCATAGAAAACTAGTAGTATTATATGCTTATAAAATACATGTTCATATCGATCATAATATCTACTACATGGTTGTGTCATTTTATGAACCTTATTATCACCGTTTCGGAAAAGGAAAAAAAAAAAAAAAAACTTTGCAAAGAATGCACATGGTTAAAGTTTGATTAATATACTAACAAACTCTGAAGAATAGTCCAAAGTAAATAGGCTACTGAAATTTTTTAACTCAGCTAAGATAAAGGATATAAACGTAAACAACACATCTGATAAAAAAAAAAAAAAAACGTGAACAACACAAGACACACTTGAAAATCGGCTATTATCCAATGATACATTTTACCTCAGAAACACTACGCATAGAGAAATAGTAGCTAACATATTAGCTTACCCATGAGCATGATCAATGTTACAAAACCGAGCAGCATCATGTCCTCTACACTCCACCACCACATCACGTTCTTCTTTACTCTGCTCGTCATATCAAAAGAAAAAGAAAGAAAAGAAACAACTAAAAGAAAGGAAAAGTCAATGGCACAAATATTTGTGGTGTAAATAAGTCAGGAAAGAGGAAATCACAATCAAGGGAGGAAAGGGTAAACAGCTCATACGGGATAGTCTGTGATTGAGAGCTTGATCAAGCGGTAATCCTCACCTCTGCTGCATTCCCTTTCACATGCCAACTCTTTCCAAAGAAAGAAGAAATATATGTCAAGGGAGAACCATTTAACTATTTAAGGGGGATAACAATGGCTCAAGATCAAGTCGAATACTGGCACAGTAATAGGAAGGGAACCCACTACCCCGTAGCCGGGATTAAAAGGACCCCAATAGCAAAATATCCAGTAGCCAAGATCTCTGGGTGGGAAAAGAATGCAAGGCTGTAAGCTACAAGAACTTCCCTCGAATGGTGAATCTTCAAAAGCAAACTACCAGAACTTCCCATGAAATGTAGATCTTCATAACCTTTTAGTAACTTGTGTGTGAGACTACTAATTCTATTCCCGGTAAAAACGTATGACAAATTATAGTTACAGCAGACTGCAATTAATATTTGATGAATACAACCAAGCATTTATAAGCTTCATAGAGACCCAAATAGTCAATATCGAGGGAAAAGGAGCAGCGTAGAGTCGAGCTGAGAAATGGGTTGTTTGGTTTAAAAACATTATCTGGCCCAAGCTTGGTTACCTTATATGCTTATTGATTCAAAGTAATGATTTTTTCAAGCTTGATTAACAACTTAGCTTCAAAAGTGTGTTGAATTTAGTTTTTTGTAACAAACTTTCGATACAGTTACAAAGTTGTTCCATTTGATTGATTGGCATCAACCACAGATCCTCATGTCACATCGTGGTCTAGTACCTAGTGTGTATATCTTACGAGACGAGAGTAGAGTGCATTTGCACCAGCTTTCAACTAGCCAAATACAAATTAAGCTCGAATATTTTGGTTCGTTTAACGCCCCTAGTTCTATAGAGAGTCCAGAGACCATATAGCCACTGCCACCGGTAATTTGATATATGCGATGCGACTACCGTAGAGATGGAAGATAACTAGAAACAAAACCAAGTGAACGGAAAACAAAACAAATTCATGACCTTGTATTGTTACTTCGTAGTAAATAAACAATGCATATATACATGTAAATGCATATGTACACAAAGACAAAAAGATTTACCAGTGCCATGGAGGCCATAGCAGACAGAATGGGGAAGTTGAATGAAGTGTCCAGAGATGGACCCACATGGCAACAATGCAATGGATGCAACCCCTTCCAATACTGCCCCCTCCTTCCCTCTCTTTCCATCTTCATCTGCTCCAGTATCAAAGTATCAGCACATTTTTCATAGATATTTGAAAAAACATGTGCGAGTAAAATAGAATTTTCACGACTTTTAGTGGATACTCAAGAGCACCCATTTACAGGAATCGACCGAAAAACATACCCATCTGAGTCTTCTTCCCCACGATTGTTAAAACGCAGAAGAAAACCCTCTTCCCTTTATATTTTGGGTTAATTAACCTGCACTCTATATTGCCGGAATTCCACTTTAGCCCTTATACTTTCAATTGTTACAGTAACCCTTTACACTCCGACAGTCAAATTACGATGTTATTCTCAGTCACAAAATCCTGGAGAATGCCCTCCGCTCCCGCTATCAATATTAGTTTTGCATTCGCGTTCTCAGTCCTCGCTATTGCAAATTTTAGTAGTTTAAAATATTTTCCAAAAACACTATCACGTTCATGCTCCTGATCGCGCATGCCTACGCGAATAATGTGACTTGGCATGGGACACATAATGTGCGTGTGCGTACGTGAGCAATAGCGTGAGTGTGCATGAAAAGATTTGTCAAAAGTATCTCAAACTACTAAAATTCTCATAAATAGGTTAGAGAGCAAAGCGTAGATTAATAACAGAAACGAATAATTATTCTGGTTGATTATGTGGTCTTTATGTGACTGAGAAGTGACATGTGAGACTTCTCATTAAAAATCATATATTGTGACCACAATCCCATTGTGGTTTCTTGTATTTTTACGAGAATAGGAATTCAATTCCTTCTTTTCAATTATTTCTATTAACAATTTTCAATTATTTCTATTAACAATGTTGAGGAGGCGCTTATGCCAACTTTTGTGAGCGGCGCCGTCATGAACAATAAATGAATTGAAGTGTGACATAAACTCCCTTGGTCCTAATTTTTTCATTTATTTTTTATGTCTGTGTCGGTTTTCAATTCGCTTATATATTTTATTATGGATTTAAAAAAAATATGCAAAATAAATCTTGTTTAATTGTTCTCGATTAGTTCTATAGTACAATTTTTTTTTGAGATTATAAATATTAATTGAAAGATATAAACAATTTAAAAAATGCACGTACATCAAAAAAGAACTAACAAAATAGGGCAAAAGGTAAATGGAGTAGGTCAAAGTAAAATGCTAGTGAAAGTACAAGGGTGCTAAGCGTAGTTGGTCATTATCCAGGGAAGTGCCGATACACAGTACTTCTTCTTCTTCAAAATTCTCACATTAGCAACACTATCAAACATCTCTCTCTCTCTCTCTCTCTCTCTCTCTCTCTCTCTCTCTCTCAGTTCTCTGGGTGGTGCCAACAGATACCCGTTCCTTTCATATTCTAGGTGGGTTTGCTTCGTTCCCATGGACTCAATCATGAAGTCGGGCCTTTTCCAGGTAAAAGTTTGTATAAACAATCTGGGAAAGGTTGAATTAGTATCTCCTGAAATTGGTTTCATGAACTCTCAGCCCTTCTACCCTTATTCCCACTGTCTGTAATTAAGTGAAGAAAATATCAAGTTTGTTTCTTTAACCTTTTCGGTGTCGAAAGTATGGTAGAAATACTGAGCAATTCATTGGCAATCACCACTACATCCCATGGGTATAGCTGCTCATATCACTCATATAGCCCAGGTATCCATGAATATAGAACCCATTATCCTTATTTTTCTTGTTGTATATACCTTAGTTCAGACACAAAATCAAACAGAAGGCGTACCAAAAGCTATGGCCTGAAGATGATGACCTTGCCTTATCTATGGCGTAAAGGCATAAAATCATCACATGTGTGTGATAGTTCTTTCGCGTTCCAGCGAAAGGTTGCTATTGTCGAATATGGGTTAGCTTGTGAAGAAGAAAATATATTGAGTAGAAGAGAGAAGGAAGAAACTGATTTGAACCTACTGAAACGGAAACCACCTCCTTGGGGTAATTCATCGATTCAACTGGACTCAGATTCTGAAACAGGCGGTGCTAATCAGTCTTCGACAATTTCAGAAAGGGCGGGAACTAGAAACGATAATAGGCATAGGGTTCATTTTCTTGAGGAAAGAAATGAAGAGAGGTTATCAGACAGAATTTTGAACCTTAGCAGAACAAATAAGAGTAGAAGTGCGATGGAGTTGTATTGGTCCATGGAGTATTCAGGTCTTAAACCGACTTTACATGCATGTAATTCTCTTATCTCGTGCCTCTTGAGGAACAAAATGTTGGATGATGCTCTAAGCATTTTTAAAGCGATGAAAGCAAGTGACAATATCACTGGCCATACTTGTAGCTTGGTACTTAAAGCAATTGGAAATGCTCAAGGCTGTGACGCAGCTTTGGACATTTTTGAGGAATTAGGAAGAAATGGTAATTGTAAAAAAGTCTTTGATGCGGTTGTTTATAACACAATGATATCAATATGTGGCAAAGGGAACGATTGGGTTGAGATGCTCAGAATTTGGAGAAGTATGAAGGAAAATGGCCTCGCTGGAACAGCAGTCACTTATTCCCTATTAGTTTCTATATTTGTGCGTTGTGGTCAGAATGAACTAGCTATTGATGCCTACCATGAGATGCTTCAATATAGGTTGAATCCTGCTAATGATGAGATGCAAGCTATTATTGGAGCTTGTGGTAAGGAGGGGAAGTGGGATTTGGCTCTTAATGTGTTTGAAAATATGTTGAAGAGGGGTTTGAAGCCTAATCTGGTCACATGCAATGCACTGATTAACGCATTCGGAAAGGACGGGAAAGTGAAGCTAGCATTTAGAATTTACAGTCTGTTGAAATCTTTTGGTCATTCTCCGGATTCGTACACATGGAATGCCCTGATTGGTGCCTTGTATAGGGCAAATCGACATACTGATGCTCTTCATTTATTTGAGAGCATACAAAAGGAGAAAATGTCTCCGTTAGATTTGCATATATACAATACCTGTTTGATGTCGTGCCAAAGGCTTGGTTGGTGGGATAGAGCTTTGCAGCTACTGTGGCAAATGGAAGCTTCTGGACTTCCTGTTTCAACTCCCTCGTATAATCTTGTTATTGGAGCTTGTGAGGTGGCAAGGAAGCCAAATGTTGCCTTGGAAGTGTATGAGCACATGTTGGACCGAAAGTGTGCTTCAGACACATTCACTCTATTGGCTTTAATTAGAGTTTGTATCTGGGGTTCACTTTGGTATGAAGTGGAGCAAATGCTAAACGTAAGTTGCATTGCTAACGCAGCCCATTTAAATTTATTCAACTCTTTGTCTTACATCATATTTATGTTCACTTCTGTTTAATGTTTATCCATGTATACGAGAGACTTGCACACTCAGGTAAAATGAAGTTTGTAATCTTGGCACTTGAGATGAAACCCCCAACTCGTTTATACTGTGTTGGAGATATTCAGATATAAATAAGGTTCTGTTAGAGTAAATGCAAAATTCTTGAATGCCTGAAATTTACAGCCAAATATTTTTTCCATGTTTATTTCTTGTGTCATGAGATCTTGTTTGCTTTCCAATCTCATCTTCTGCTAATATTCTCGCTTTTTAATCCACCATTGGACTTTGGAGAAAAGAAAACTACCTTTATGAGTTTGTGAAGTAGGTCAGGGCATTTTCTTGTATGGTGCTTAGGAGTCCAATGTCCAGATACTAATCAATGTATGAGTACCCACTCCTTTTGAGATGGAATTTTCCTGCACGATTAGACGTTTTCATGATTCATGATTTATTTTAATTCCAGCTTTTAACAGCTTACTCCATACTGTTTTTCTGCAGCAGGGTACACCAGATGCATCTCTCTATAATGCTGCCATTCAAGGAATGTGTTTAAGAGGCAAGAGTAATTTAGCAAAGGAATTATACGCAAGAATGCGCAAGATCAGTCTTAAACCTGATGGTAAAACAAGGGCATTGATGCTTCAAATCTTTACCGAAAGACCTGTCCCATTACGGAAAAGGTGGTTTTCTTATCCTAGAGAGGTACTTAAAACTGTTTGCTCACCAGCTTGGGTCATGGCCAACCTTTTTTTTTTCCACTTCTCTCTCTTCAGGTAATCTTACTATGACCAACTCTAATGGAAGTTAGAACAATATACGGGGGACAATGAACACCAGTGTTATGCGAATCAGTGACCAGAATCCATGGAATGAACCATGTCTGAGAAAAGATTAACAGGTTTGTCTTCATCTCACTGCTCACGTGAACAAATTTCCAGATTTCGTGTGATCAAAAAATAACAGGTCTCTGTTTTTAAAAATTACATGGGATGATAAGATTGGAGACCATTGAACCCAATTGATCTTAGAACTGAGTGTAAGATGTTTTAATGATCCTGTTCTGGCATCATGTGGCATAATTCTTGTTCTGAATTAGAGATACTGCATATTGATTTTCCTAGAGGGCCTGTCCATTTCAAGTAAATAAGTCATTTGATTACAAACGGAAATATTCCCCTTTCACCTATTTGCTAGGATTTCCATATTGCGTCCCCGCTGTTAAACCCATAACTTTTTGTTTTGTTTTTTTTTTTGCTCGGCAAACTTTTGTTTGTTTGCAACAGGCTGCCTGGATGTCTATTTAGGGTTTCTATGTGAATGGAGGAGTTGGGGAGGGAAGATTATTTCAGCAAAGCAGCTCTAACGTAGCAAGCATCACAAAGGAGCGGTAATAAACAAACACGGTGTATCATCTCATGGAAAATTCAACTCGGTGTTTACCCAAAAAAGAAAATTCAACTCGGAATGACTAATGGGTGGTTTTTGGTGGAAAAGGACCTCATTCCCGGTACCAACCTAATTTATTAAACAAGCATCACCAAGCGAAGAAGGTGTTATAGGTGTTGCATACATCGGAAGACTTCGATTGCAAATATTTTCCCATCTGAAGTAATGGCTACATGTACTGTTGTACTGTAATCAGTAGCCATACAAGTTTTGTAATTGTATTTGACATGCCTTGTACAAAATCTCCAGAATTATACCAATCTCCTCAAGTGTTTCTCTTTCGGTTCTGCCAATCTGCCATTTGCAATTTTGATCTCTTGCTTTACTGAAAACTTGCAATTAGGTTAAAACCCTAGACATCTGTATGATAAATATGGTCAAAGCATAAGACTGTTACAAGAGAGATGCGTTATCAAATGACTAAACAAAATTCAATACAAAACTAGGTGCCTTAGCTCATGGCGTTGTAAAACCTATATTGATGTAATATTTACAAATGTCAGATCACACAGTCTGTGAAAAAGCCTCTTGGTTTTCTGCAGCAGGAGCATCTGAACTGGTTTCCAACCTCTTGAAGACCAGCTTTTGCTGTGGAAGCTGGCCATTTGAGAATGCCGTAACTTCTGTGTCTATTAGCACAGTGTCCTCGTCCTTGAACTCTCCTCGCAAGATGCCTTTCGCCAGTTCATTTTCAACATTCTGCTGAATCACCCGCTTCACCGGCCTAGCACCATAGTTGGGGTCGTAACCTAGACTTCCAAGGAGTTGAACAGCACCATCGGTCACTATGATCTTCATTTTTCGATCTGCTATCCTCTTCTGCACTCGTTCCAACTGAAGTACACAAGCAAACATGATGTAAGATAAAGGACAACATCACTCGGGAGTTCTCCAAAGACTGAAGAAACAAATTACAAGGTTGAAACACGTATCAAAGAAAGGGAGCATGGCATTTCTACATGATATTGAAATGCTCAACTGAAGGGTCAGTCTTTCCAGATTTTTTCCAAGGTAAAGCATACAAAGTAACAAAATTTGCCCAGCACGTACGAATGAACCATGTCCCCACTTGTAGTGGTACGAAGAATGGGAATCGAAACGGATGCCACATGCCCTAGATTGTGTTACGATGGTAGACATCTATGGATTACAAAATTAGAATATACTTTTCCAAGCGAGAAGCCCAATAAACCAAACCAAACCAAACCGAGCCTTAAGTCCCAATCAATTGGAGTCAGCTACATGAATCCGTGTTTCTAAGAGCATTGTGACCAATTTATAATCATCCATTTCACTTGCCAACGTTCCACTTTCTCTTGATTTAGATTTTTGAACTCATTTTTTCGGAGAAAACATAGGAGATCAATTTTGGATAGGTAAATTCAATGTTTTGAAACAAAGGCCCACCGTACCATGTCTCGAAATGTATGTTGCAAAACGTAATAAAAATAAGGTATTAGCTTTCCTAGTAACACAGTGACTGAAATAATCCTACCATTGTACCTTCCCCTCCAGAAGCGAAGGATACTATAAAAAACAGCAGACAAAAGAACCATCAGAGTGGAGAAACATACCTGCAACTTCACAATACGGTTAATCTGCGCACGGCTTAGAGGCTGGAACACTATGTACTCGTCCACACGGTTCATGAACTCAGGGCGGAAAACCGATCTTGCCGCTTCCATTACCCTCTGCTTGATAGTTTCATAGGCCATCTCCTTTGGTAAGGTATCGTCATCCATATTTAGTATGTATTGTGACCCCACATTAGAAGTCATAATGATAACAGTGTTGGTGAAACTAACAGTGCGACCTTGTGAGTCAGTAACTCTTCCATCATCCAAAATTTGAAGGAACACATTAAACACATCAGAATGGGCCTTTTCTATCTCATCAAACAAGATAACCGCGTAAGGCCTCCTGCGAACCGTCTCTGTCAATTGCCCACCTTCCTCGTACCCTACGTAACCAGGTGGGGCTCCTATCAACCTTGAAACTGCATGTTTTTCCATGTACTCGCTCATATCAATTCGCACAAGGGCTTCTTCTGTGTTGAACATGTAGGAAGCCAATGCCTTTGCTAACTCCGTCTTCCCAACACCCGTGGGACCCATGAACATAAAACTGGCAATTGGACGGTGAGGATCCGAGAGACCTGCTCGAGATCGTTGGATGGCCTCAGCAATAGATGTCACCGCAGGATCTTGACCCACAACACGTTTATGCAGTTCTTCTTCCAAATGTAATAACTTCTCCCTCTCTGATTGTTGTAACTTGGAAATGGGAATTCCTGTCCACTTACTTACAATTTCGGCAATGTCGCTTCCGGTAACTTCTTCCCTGAGCATGGACTTCCCTGACTTAATGTACTCATCCAATTCTTTTTCTGCAGTTTCAAGTTGACGCTGCAAAGAGTTCAAACTCCCATACTTGAGTTCAGCAGCACGATTAAGATCGTATTCCCGCTCAGCCTGTTGGATCTCAAGATTTACCCTGTCGATCTGTAAAAATACAAACATCAGTTAATTTGTAAGCAGGAGTTTCTCAAAGTTCCATTTCAAACAAAAATAAAAGAACTGCAGAACTAATATCTCATCAAACCACTCTCCAAAATCACGCAAGACCAAAGGATAGAGAGGAGGAAAGGGGAGAAAACCCTAGAGTCTTAGGAGCCTTGACACCGCATGGAGAGAGCACAAACAAGCACTACGGTTCCTCACATCTCAATCACCGTCAAATGACAGACTTGGGTCCCGTAAATGGACTATTCAAAACCCCAAAAATAGAAAACTTTACAAAAATAACCCTGCTATACAATCAAATAACAAATCAGGCAATCTCTATAGAAGCATGTTGCATTAATACTTCCTTCGGATTCTGCGAATTTCCACTGAACTAGCCACGTCCTTTTGATTTAGCATAGTCATTTGAAATAACTTCAATCTGCTAAAATAGGGGGCACAGTGCAATGGTCCCCTAACTCAGAAGTCAAAATACAAAAACTCGAAGTGGCTAATATGAGTGGCATACCTCTTCTTTAATCGACTGTAGGCGTGTCATGACAGTTTTTTCATGTTCCCACTGCTCATTCAGTTGTGCTTGCTTCTCTTTTAAGACAGCAAGCTCTGCTTCAAGACGACTCAACCTATCTTTGGAAGCTTTGTCTGTATCATTTGTAAGAGAGAGTCTCTCCATCTCCAGCTTCAACACTGAACGGTTTATCTCATCAAGGGCTGTAGGTTTTGAAGTGATTTCCATTTTCAGTTTAGCAGCTGCTTCATCGACCAGATCTATAGCTGCAGTTGGAATAAGAATTGGTGTCAAAGCATAACACTCAGTTACATAGACATCACAACACGACCTTTTTGTGAAGAAGAACAGACGTGATACTTCCCTGTCCCTTTCTGTTTGCGTATCTTTCCTTATAGGGATGTCAAACACATGTCCATTTTGACTATTTTTAGTTTCCAAAACCCCCCTTACAAATGGTTATCAATACTGTCAAAAAGTGGCAACCAGCATAGTAAATCAATACCTGCTGAATTTGACTGCATTAAATGGATATCCCCTTGAAAAGGTTTTTTCCTTTGCCAATATTGTATACATTGGTGGAGGGTTTGTGGGAAATTAGTGAGTTAACAACTAAAGGGGGTTTGACATCTCTCCATAGACTCAAACCCCAGACCTCCCCCTTGAAAGTCAAGGGGTACAACCAAATGAGCTAAGAGCCACATCTAGAACAATTGTTTGAGACGGAGGGAGTAGCAATATGAAACAGACTTGTTGTGAATGATAATAATTGACTGTTGGGTTGGAGCAGTTTCAGAAAAACAAGATCCCTAGGACTTTTCATGTGCATACCTTTGTCAGGTAAAAAACGCCCGCTGATATAACGATCCGAGAGAATTGCTGCTTCAACAAGTGCACCGTCAGAAATGCGAACTCCATGATGCAGCTCATATCTTTCACGCAGTCCACGAAGAATAGAGATTGTATCTTCCACTGTTGGTTGATCAACATAAACTTGCTGGAAACGGCGTTCCAACGCTGGATCCTTTTCAAGATATTTACGATATTCATCCAATGTCGTTGCACCAATGCATCTCAATTCTCCGCGACCAAGCATGGGCTTCAAGAGATTGCCAGCATCCATTGCACCATTTGTAGCACCTGAAACATAAGTGAAGAGCACATATGCTTTCATCTCATAAATCATGATGCAAACCTCATCCCAAATATTAGAAATCAAAAGAAAATTCCTAAACCAAACTATATGTAATTACCAACTGGAATAGACAATAGAGATACACTACTTGTCATTTGATATAACCAGGTAAGTGGTTTTAAAGATATTCAAGGAACTGGACCCAACTACCAGATGAACATCCAGAAAAAGGACAATCAGCTATCAATGCCATCTCAACTTTCTGAATTAAACAGGAAGCCCAGTCAAGTACCTGCCCCAACAACCGTGTGGATCTCGTCAATGAAAAGAACAATTTGTCCATCCGATTCTGTTACTTCCCGCAGCACAGCCTTCAGCCGATCTTCAAATTCTCCACGATACTTTGCCCCAGCAATAAGTGCACCCATGTCAAGGGATATCAACTGGAACCAGAAAGTGTATTATTTCAATGGTTAAATTATCAAAGGGCTTATAACATAAGTATAATCCTCTGATTCATTAAAGCCTAATTGAGAGAAGTAAAAGGAAGAGATAAAACCACTAATTTCTCTAGACAAAATTGCAATAAACTTCTAGAATCTCTACTCACCCTCCGGTTCATTAAAGCCTGAGGCACATCCCCTTGTACAATTCTCTGGGCAAGCCTGTTGAAGAAGCATGGTTAATTATGCACATCAGAGGAAGATACAATCAGCTCAGGCCTTGTAAGCCTTTAAAGTATGGAACCCAGCACAATGAAAAATGAGTAAAGAGCGTTATCTAAATAACAAAATTTCAAGGAAATCCTTCCTAATCAATAAAGAACTGTTGATGCAGGACTCTAAATATGACTAGGCTAACAAACTGCTGAGACTTCGCTCATACGCAAGTTATTGTCTTCACTGGTTCCTATCTTAACATACAGCAAATGATCCAGAATGACCATGGGCTAACAAAAACTGCATCAAGCTAAGCCACGATCTGGAAATGAAATCTAAATGTATAAGAATGCCAAAAACTTGTTTCATGCACACCAATATTAATGTGTCTCAACAGACCATAGCTTACCCTTCTGAAATTGCCGTTTTACCAACACCAGGCTCACCAATAAGCACAGGATTGTTCTTTGTTCTCCGGGAGAGAATCTGAATGCATCTGCGTATTTCATCATCTCTTCCTATGACAGGATCAAGCTTTCCTGCTCTTGCCATGGCTGTCAAATCTTTGCCATATTTCTCCAGTGCTTCATATTTGCCTTCAGGATCTGTACCAAACTAAAAGGTGAGGCTTCCATAATAAACATCATCATATCATTAGTCACCAAAAGAACGCCTCATTGTACAATTAACTTCAGATATACCAGTACACCAAAGTAACATCGTATAAACTAGGTAAAGATACTCCCTGATACCACATCAACGGAAAGTTCAGCCCTACATAAAGGAAAACACTGTAGAGGGAAAGGTGCATCACACCGAGTTTACATTAAACAGGACAACAAAAATACAAGCATTCCCACAAGGACTGGAGGGTTGGCAAGGGGTCACGCTTCCATGGTCCGAGCCCAGTAACGATCTCAAGGGTTGCAGACATGCTACTGCATGAATCATAATCTCCCCACTTCAAAGATTACAAATTTACACCGTCTAAAGAAAACAATTTACATACTGTCAAGAAACCACCAGCACAATTTTGGAGCAAAATATAAAAGGACATACAGGGAAGGGAAAAAGACGCGGTAAGAAGTAAGAAAAGAGTCCTCTTTATGCAAAGTGGCAAACAGATAATGCACCATAAATTAGGACCAGCAAATTAAAACAAGGTGAAAGTACATAAACATCCCCTCAACAATCACTTTTTCCCATGGAGACCCCCTCACATTTAAAAGCGCCCATACAGACCCTCTCAACTACTGAAAACGAAAAAAATGCTAACTCCATTAACGGAATGGAGGAAATGACTAAGATGCCCTTTTTTTATAAGGCAAAAGTACATAAACACCCCCTCAACTATCACTTTGTTCCACGGAGACCCCTTAACATTTATATTATACCCTTTTTTTTTGGTACATCGAAAATTCATATTATACCCTTATTCTATCAGTTATTGTTCTAATCGTTTTTTTTGTTTTATATAATTTCTTTTTTCCTTACATCAATCATTTTAAAGAGAACTTTCTATATATAACCATAAAAAAATAGCGCAAAAACTGTGGCGTGACAACGCCAGGTGCCGTGGTGGTTCTTTTGCTGATAAGAAATGAGAAGGGAATAAGACGAAGGAAAGGAGAAGAGAAGTCAAGGAGAATGGTGGTGGCAGTCGACGGCAGCTGCTGCGTTGCTTTTCTCATCTCTATTTTTTTAACTTTTCTTTAGAGAGAGTGTGTGTATCGGTTAGGGTATAGAGAGAGAATAGCTTAGATGGAGAGGGAGAGATTACTTATGATTGAAAGGGGAGAGGAGAATACAGTCCTTTCAAGTTTTAATCCAACCATTGATTTTAATGGTTGAGATGGAGTGTTTTTTTTTAAAATTGTGTGGGTGGAACCGGCCCCTATATATATATATATATATATATATATATATATATGAACCAAAGTTTCAGATCTGTTTGCTGATTTTGGGTTTTGATTGGAGGCTGTTTGTAAAGGGAAGAAAGAGAGGTTAGAGGGGGTGTATGTATGTAATGCAATAAGGGTATTTTTGTCCGATTTATGGATGAGGGGGTTCATCACAAACGGTTTAGAGATGGAAGGGTGTCACTTGGATAACGGAGATTAGTTGAGGGGGTCTATATGGGCGCTTTTAAATGTGAGGGGGTCTTCGTGAGAAAAAGTGATAGTTGAGGGGGTGTTTATATACTTTCGCCTTAAAACAAAATGGTCCAGGAAACAGAGAGAAACTAAACATGATAAAAGCACAAATTCTGGACATAAAGCCCAAAATTCAACATGCATCAAGTAAACATAAAGCTAGCTAACTGACAGCTAAGAAAGGAAATTGTTATCACCTTGGTCGATGACGTTCTGGTTTCCCCTAATGGCTTGTACGGCATTTCTCAAGGTGTGGAGTGAAATTTGGAAATCCTTAAACAACTGTTTCCCAAATCGATTGTCTTGTGCAAAACCAAGCACCAAATGCTCTACTGACACAAATGAATCACCGTACTCTTTCTTGTAGTCCCTGGCTCGCTGTATCAGGGCTTCCAAATCCCGCCCTAACATTGAACCCGCTGACTCTCCAAGAACCTGGATTATTGAACACAGATAGACATAACAAAATTGAGCTTATCATATATGTTTGGACAGACTATTGTGTTATCTGATAAACAAAATGTTTCAAATCAAATCGTACATGTGAAAATAACCAAGACAATTTTATTCTCCTAACTCTGATATGATGGGTTCCTCGACTGAAAGGTGAGCACGGGGAGCTTCCCTGGACTTGAGTTAAAGTCCAATTAATTTACTTTATGTAGATGGAGTCCATTGGAAAATAGGGTAACTACATAGGATGAAGTACGGACGTAACAGCCCCCAGGAGGGCCAGGACGACAAGTAGGTGTTCATTCTTGAGGTTTAGGTTATGCAAGCTACATTAAAAAATTTACAGACGTTCCAAAAGAGAAACGATTCATGAAGTCCCCAACAGGCAGAAACATTACCTATTGAGTGAAAACAAAAGAAAATAGAATCTATCTCAAGTATTACCTTTGGTTGGCGCTTGATGTACTGATCAGTAGCTTCTAGAAGACGCGTATTGTCCACCCCGGCCTTGGAGAAGATACGGCGAGCAAGGCCATTCTTCTGCTCCAGCAGGGCCTTCATCAAATGCTCTGTCTCCACTATCTGATGTTTGTTCTCTTTTGCCACTTCTGGCGATGACACAATACCTTGCCAAGCCATTTCCGTGAACTCTTGTTGGGTAATCTGTCATCATGTCAAAACATATCAGTACGCAGAAAATGACAGCTAAGACTACCACAGTATGCCTAACCCAATCCATAGGCTTCAAGTTTCCACCATTTGACAAACCAAAGGCTTTATACTCAATTTGTTCATTAGATTATCATCTTCAACTAAGAAATTTCATGTCATTCAGCGCTTCCCCTCCACATATCATTTGCTTTACGGCTTTACCAGTTATCATACCACTCTTTCTTTTGCATCTACCATTTAACCTAGCAACATTAGTTATGCATAACCAAACCGTCTTGTTCCGGTTTCTCTCTATGTATCCTCAATTGATGCCACTCCTACCATTTCGTGAACATTTTCATTCACAATTCTAGTTGCCCTCGTCTTACCACACATTCCTATAAGCATCCTCACCTCCGCTAAACTTCCACACTACACATGACATTTATGAAAGAACCAGGCCAAGCAGACTCATACTAACAAACGTCCTTAAAAGCTTCTTGATTATTTACCAAACACATTTGAGGCTGGATCTCCAACAAGAACTAGGGCTACATTTTGCCTCAATCAAAGGCTGTTCTATTTTACAAATTGGATGGAAACACTGACACACAACTTTAGAAAGTGGGTTGAAGGCAACTAGCTAATCAGCAACTCTCATATCTACACTATGTCTACTATTTATACAATGATCCCTCTTTTTGGTGAGAACGTCAACCTCAAAACTCGGTCACATTTGACCCAATATAACTGTCTAAAAAAACTGTCAGGGAAAAAAAAACTGTCACCCTAGTTTCCTTCTCCCCTATGTTGTACTTTCATATCTCAGATTTCATCAGTGATTAATCTCAATTGAAGATCTTCCTCACTCCCTCTTTTTCAAAATAGGATAAGAGATTAATCTGAAATGAAGATTTTCCACACACCCTCTTTTGCATAATATGATTTGCGCATGCATCTCGTATGCCCGGGCGTATACTCTATTGACACTTGGGGGTTCAACTAGACGTTGGCTTCATCTGCGCTCCCTAACTTAATGAGGGTGAACAATACCTCACTCTGATATGGAAAAAGTATAGGGTCCATTGGATCAATACACCTTTTGGTTGTAGTGGGACCCAAACTTTTTCCACCCGTTAGAGTGAGAGTGAGAGTATTGTTCACTCTCATTCAGCTAGGGTAACCAAATTCGGACTCGCCAAAAACATAACCCAATACCAAAAAAAATGATAAGTAAGTTGGCAATTCTCAAAACAAAGCCACTCCTTCATTGACTACCTTATCCTCTCAATCATCAGAGCATCCAGTTCACCAATACCACACCCCCACCACATAATCATCGTAAGAAAGTAATAAAACTAAAACGGAAAATTACACATAAAATAGATATAGATACAGGTAACGGATACACGTACCCTTCCTCCATTAGAAGCGTCGCATCGAACAACAACCGACCTCTCGACTCTTCTCCTGAGAAACAAACCATCGCTAGTCTTGCTCAGTCTCAACGAATTCAGGGTTTTGAGGGAACCTTGTTTGGCGGAGAACCTCAGAGACGAGAGAGGTTGCTTCGAGAACAAGGCGGCTCTGTCTCCATAACTGGAGGGCGGCGGAGCAAGAAACCGGACGCCGGACACTGACGTCACGGAGGCCATTGTCGGGGAGAAGCTCAGACTCTCCGGCGGCGTTGGACGGCGAGAGCTCTGGGGGGGTTTTGCAGGAGTGAAAGTGAAATGTGGGGAAAAGG
>JAOTQK010000002.1:3953884-3966323 GCA_025642025.1 Rhododendron ferrugineum
CCCCCCCCCCCCCCCCCCCCCCCACAGTCCGTCCAGGAAACAGGAAACAGGAAACCCTCCAGGAAACACAATCAACGGTCCAGAACTCTTCCCTGGAAGAGTTTCTTTAAATTTGGACCGTTGATTGGGTTTCCTGGACTGAGTGTCCTGGTTATCATTTCTGAAAAGAATACCAAGAACTCAACGAACATAAAAACAAGCCACAGAACCGGTCACAGAAAGCGCATGAATGGACATCCTGTGATTCGTGTAAAATTTCATTGCTAATGCATTTTTTCTGTCAAGTTTCTACATTAAAAAAATTACTGAAACAATTTAGGAATATTTTCTTTTAAACAAAGAACAACTATTCATTCTTAATCAAATACCTCCGTATGAAAAATGAAAATCCATATGAAAACAATACCATTAGTTCAATGGACACACGAAACAGGCCGCAGATTTGGCATAGAAAGTGCATGAATGGGTAAACTTCTGGATGTTCTATGACAGATCTGCGTACACAGAATTATTGAAAGAATACCCTCTGCTGTTCCTGTAGCATTGCACATAAAGCCATAACAGCAGCAACTAATTAAGGGAAATAATACATTGTGAACATAACCAGATAGCGGGTACGTTTCATTAACTTGATCTCATTCAAATAAAGTTCTACAATAAGGTAACGATCAATAGGCACCAAAAAGAATTTTTCTGCACATTCTAAATGTATCTCATGAATCGTACATACAAATACGAATATATCAACTAAGAATTGTTCCCCCAATGCGATGGGACCCGTAATAGATCAATCTCTTAGACCTACCACCTAAAAGAATGAAATATCATGGTAGAAATCCAAAAACAAATGGCTCCCAACAATAATATGGAACGAAAACAAAAAAGAAAGAAATAGATTTCTAACTCTAATGGCGCTAATGTGGTATCCTCGAAAGAGCTGGGTCTTAACTTCCTTCTCCACAGACATACTTTTTATCATAGTATTCCCCCTTATTCCATTCTTCTACTAGTTGGCAAGCAATAGGAAGTAGGTAAGACCCCGTCAAGAAGACCAAAAGAATGTGTCCTTGTTTCCGACCAAAAAAATACACAACCGAATGATATGTTACAGACTGAAAGAATGTATTGCATACCGAATGCTGTTTTGATGCAGCTCCTCAAGACTGAACAGCTGGGAATCTTGGACATTGAATCTACAGCCATTTGGCCAATTTTATGATTCCCTCTTCAAATTGAGATATGAACAACCAACTTTCCAGCTACCGAAGGAGCTTGTACAAAACCCAAGTTGATTTCTTCTTCTGTTATGTTGAACAAGCTACTCCAAGATGTGGCAATTACTAATGAACTCGTTAGAGTAGCTAACATACTTGGACCAAAATGGACGGAGATGCTCAAACCCAATCTGCAGCCATGGTTTTGACTGACCGTTGTAGTGGATGACAGCAGCCTTTTGCACATTCTCAATCTTGGTATTGTTCTGGTAGCCCAGGCCAAGCATGTGCCAATGTGGATCAATCGCCTGAACATGGCCTTTAAATGCAATCAATGCAGGTGGTAGAGTTCCCAGCTTCCACATTGTTAAGTTTGACTTCAGATTCTGCAAAATCGAGTCACTTTGAGAAAGGGGAGGTATGCACAGAATACCAAAGTCAATGTTTTTAATACACCCGCTACCCCATATTCTTGGTCCCTTTTGAAATTCCAACTTTTTGAAGGGACAAGTAATAATTGTATTTGAACTCAAACAGAAGCATTAATTCCCAACATTACCCCCTGTTTTTAACTTTGAAATACAATCATATCGACTGCTAGGGAATAATTTTGCAAAATAAAGGCTTTGATTTTGAGTTATCAAAAGAGAATAACAATCTAAGACCTTCCAAAGTGGAAAGATGGACCACAATTTGGGACGGAGGGAGTAGCTAAAACCACGAAACCCATACAAAAACAGTCTTGACTATGATATAGACAGTAGACACCCATTGAAATAACGGAATTTCATTGATTGCTTAGACAGGAAGCACAGAAAATCTGAAGAAACCTCTTAGTGGAACAATGTTAAATTCATCTCAAAGCAAATTGATAAGTAAATTTCAACACTACTTTAGATGGAAACGTGCACATTTTTTACATGAAATGCATGTGTCATATACATAGTGTAAATAAGATGATAGCGGAGCCTTGAAACTTGCATCAGTTGAATGAGGTGACTTGAAATAAAACTATTTCATCGCCCCATATACCCCAACACAGAATCTAGTAAAACACAAGACCATAATACTGAACGAGCTATATGGACACAAATAGGAACTACAATAACAAGACTTAGACGGACAAACACAAACAATGCAACCACTGCTGTAGATCCAAATGATGTCATTCTACCCTGAGATTTACTTTTCTGTTATACAAGTCAAACCCACAAAAGTTGCGTGACGAATACGTATTTGAATTTTACCTCCTTCAGCCAGGCGTGATACGTGCTTCTTATATTCGTCCTTCTCCATGCACGCAAGTCAAAGATGTTCATCCCATATGCCCATGCACATTCATCAGGATTCAAATTCTTTGCTATGAGGGGATGTGAAAAATTGAAGTAGTTCCTGAATCGCTTAGACATTACCCACTCATCATCACCTTTGCAGGTTTCTACAGCTCCATTAACTTTTCCACCAAGGTCAATTTCCCATAGTGGAGAGAGATCACGCTGAACGACAATATCATCATCTAAGAACACCACCTTGTCAAGGTTTGGAAATAGCTGCGCAACAGGAGTAGACAGCAATGTCAGAGAGTCAGCAATTTTTTCCCCGCACACACAAACAGAGAAAGAGTCTCATATACAGAAAAAGTTCCCAACAGAGGGAAATATGTCCTTCAGGTGCGTCCACAAAAGAATCGAAAAGCAGGAAACAATAAATCCAAAACAAATATGGTTGATCCCCCAACCCCGCCCAGAGAAGTTCTAAAAGCACGCAATATCTACTTCCAATAATTCAGAACTAAGCAACCAAAAAAAGAAGGTTAAGCGATATGTCTGCTTTTGATAACTTTGAAGCACAGTGTTAGTTTGCAGAGACTTTTAAGGAACCTAATGGCTTTCAAAGCAATCCCAAGATATTGGAGAAACTCAAGTCTCTTGGTATTCGCATGAAGATCTTAAATTCCATCTTCATCTTCATACGGGGTGGGGATTTTTCATATCCGGTACGGCTACATTTCAATCTGTAGCCAATCATAGTATTTTGAACAAAGTCATGGACAAGGTCCTCAACACTCTTGAACTGAAGCCTTTGACTTGACCTAGAGTAAAGACAGCGTCACATAGTGTAGCATGGTTAGGCATTCAAAACATTTTTGGGGGAAGGCTGGAAATTGGGCAAGTTACGCAAGTTTGTCACATTATCCCCCAGAAAAAATTAATCCAGGATCCATATTGTTTGCAGTTGCCCGAAGCGATAGGCACATAGAAGAGTCTAGTAGGAAGCATCAGCATATATTGCTCAAATGTATACAGTACATACTCCCTCCATCCCACTTTAAATGTCCCCTACAGGAATCTTGCAATTTCAAACCCCAAAAAAACATATTTCTACATTTTATTATTTTTGTTTTCTTATACCAAATTAAAGTGCTCATTGAGTACTTTATTTTGGTGTAAGAAAATTTTTAAAAAAATAATATGTAGAAATATGTTTTTTGGGGGTTTGATTCGTTTGAAAATGCACGAATTTCCGTAGGGGACATTTAAAGTGGGACGGAGGGAGTATATTGCAAGAATAATTTTGGCTGTGTCCTAAAATGTGTCAGAATAAGAACAAACAATGGACATGTCAATAGGAAACGCCTAAAGAAGCATTTATGTTCTCATATAGACAGTTGAATGCAGTATTAATGTTTTGCTTAGTTGAAGTGTGTATGTTAAGTCACAAATTGCTTCTTTGTAAACATCAAACTAATATGTAAATCAAGTACAATATTCCATTTAGGAATGCAATTTGTTCTCGATAGGAGTCAGATTGAGGACTGTGGTCCCCACAGGAGGTTCCCACAACTAAGATTCAAGTCTAATTGAGCTGAGCTCTGTCTCAATAGAATTGAAGTCCTGACAAGGTTCTCGATCCAGATTGGGAACTGAGGTTCTAGAGCAGATTCGTTAGACCAATAGGAGGTTCCTGCTACTAAGTTTTTGAGTCTAGAAATGAGTAGAATTTTATTTTATTTTTGATAAGTAGATATGAGTAGAAATAGAACCATCCACTTGGCAGCAGCTGCAAGAAAGGTAATATACGTAGAATCTCAACTCCCAATCTGGATATGCTTAGCCTGGTTTGGGCAGGCTAAACCTCCAAATGCTACTGCCTCTTATACCAAGCACCAAAAGTTATTGTTTCTCATCGCACCAAAATAAAAAGAGAGAATTTTTCGAAGTCCTTAAATAAAAGAAGAGGAATGTACCACACGACATTTCGTTACCTCTGGTAAATAGATGCGGAGATGATTGAGCAATGAAATATACTTCGGGCTTCTAGCCTGCAGTTTTGAAGCAAATATTCGTGGAGTAATCTCACTAAGGTTGGCCCCAGCAATATGATTCCCATGGTAGTAGTTCCTGATGCTATTATGGTTTTCTACAGCTTCAAGCACAGGTACATTCTCTCTCGTTAACCAATCAAACTGATGAACTCCTTTTACTTCAACAATAGCTGGTGAGACAGGATTCAGAGCAAACCATGAGTGCATGCCCGCATATGTTTTCTTGTCAGTGATGACATGGAAAACTATTTTCTCCGGCTTAAGAAATGACTGGACAGCAGATGTGACCACGACTGAAGCTGCTAGTATGTTATCAGTTGACACAATAAAGTGGTAGTAGGAGTTGTTAGAAAGCATGGGGAGTAATTCTGGTGAAGGCAACTGTCGGCGTGCATGTGCATTAGATGAATACTCATCAGTCAACCGCAGAGAGAGACAGTGGATGCCTTTAGGAATGGAGCTTGCAGCGAAGTGTTTGTTCATTAGTTCTGCGAATTTTGACTCCCTGATCTCCCTCTCAGATCTCTCCATCTGTGCAAAACCAAATAACTGGTTAAGCTGAAACAAGAGCTAAAAATGGTTGATGCCAGAAGAGGTAAACAAAATATGGATTGGCGAAATATTTTTCTCCTTTACATGCACAGAACTGAAGTGATGTGCCAAAGAGTGTGAGAATCAAAGCTGCAGGAATACATACACAGAACTTGGAGACAGGCAATGCAAAATCAACAAGCAAACGAGTTCCTATCCTCTCATGTGATGCAAAATGGGACCCACCAAGGTCCCAGATGACAATCCAGAGCAAACAATAGAAAGACAAGCTTCATTGAAGTGTCCAGACACTTGCAAAATGCGATTCTCAAGAAAAACAAAAACCTTCCTGGGTGGTCTCACCAGGTACAACTTGAACACAGGGACCTCCACTTCTTAAGAGATTTTCCTGGACTTCTCATCTGACATTTGGAGCTTCTTCAATCTTCTCCGATATTTATTGAGTTCACTCATTCTATCGATGTAAAGGTGGTTGGAACGTTAAAAGGTCATCTCACATAAAGATGAACTGCTGTACCTGTAACTGATGAAGCATGAAATGGTATTTTCTGGTGTTTCAAACCTTATTCTTTTCCTAATGTAAAAGCAACATCTCCTGGCAACGCTACATACATACGTTTCTCTCAATTTGGTCCCCCTCCCAAAAAGCAAACACAGGTAACAGTCCACACATAGATGATCAAAGATCTGAAGGGCTTCACTTTTGACTTGTCCAAGTATATGAAGAAAAAAGAAATAGTTTCTAATATAGGGTCATTCTACCTGACTCACCAAGGTTCCCAAGGTGGTCAACTAATGACCCAGGTGAGAAAACATGCAGTCAATAATTATCAGTTTGCACAAAAGAGGGAAATTGTGTTTGTGGGTGAGTGTGTGTCTGAGAGAGAGAGACGCACACAATTCTTCATCCAGATACGGAAAACAATAAACCAAATACACCAATTGGTTTTTGCCACTCATGATAGCAAAAAACAAACATAATGCTCTATTGCATATAGTCTCGCGTGTTTGCACAAACCAAACATAGCCTTATAAGAGTAATATAGCAGTAAATATAGGTAACGATAGTTTTATAACGTTTTCTGCTCCTGGGGGAGTTTTTAAACAATTCCAATCCTTTTCTTCTATCCTGGAATACCAAAATGAAACCCTCTAAGCTTGATAAATAAACATATAAAGCAGTAAAAAGGGTAAATCCTTTACACCATCTCATTGAACACATCCACAAAGAGATTTCACTCTCAGTATGCTAGCTCTAAAAGCTTAGAAGTGCATTTTCCTTTATAATATAACAACCTGGCAGGGGGTTTTTATGTATAAATATCTTATACCAAGGGTACTACCATGAGATATATGGATAGTATGTAACTGTGGCAGCAGGGACAAAAACGGAAACACGAATAACTAAAAAAAGAGAGAACCAAGAAATAAAAAAACTTACGGAACTGAGGGTTTTTTGGCCAATGGACAGGTAAATGAGAAATAACAATATTATAAAGTTCCATCCGAACTATTTCATTTGTTCATGGAATATAATTGTTCAGTTAGAGGCAGCAATAACTAAAGTAGATTTACAGCACATTCCTGCATAACAACCCAACTGTCTTCGACCCAAAACTTGGGGCAGCCAATGTATTTATTTCCTTAAATCAGTAAACCTATCCCATAGTTCTACAACTAGCCACCGCTTCATCTTCCGCCATTGAACACATGACATCGCTATCTATGATATTTTTCCTTAAGCCTATCCACGTATCTCTCTATGAATCCTGTAGTGGGCCGGACGGCGAGTTCCATACCCGGTCCGTCTGCACAAGGCCAGTCCAGAGAACGGCCTGACAGCCAAGCCCCTAACGTCCGGGTGGGCCGTTTGGCCCATGGTATTGCGGCTAGGGCAAGGTATTGGGCCAGGGCGCTTATGGTGACGTGTGACTAGAGATGGAACCACATCGGTGCAGAGTGGAATGGTTCAGTCACATGGTGCCGACCACTGTGGTGCTCGGCAACCGTCATGAATGAATTCAAAAAGAGAAGACAGTTATTTGTGACGTCACCAAAAGCACGAGCTCGGCACAAGCTTATTTGGGGGCAAAACCAAGTCTCTCTATATAAAGTACAAGCCCTAGAGCGGTACGCCATTATTATTCACTCTTTGAGCTTTGTACTTTCCACTTCTTGAGTTGAGACTGACTTATGCCTTGTTAGGTTTGGTTTTTGGAAAAAAAATTCCAACTCAAAAAATACTCATTACCCCTATTTCCAATCATTACTCTCCACACATTACCCCTATCTCCAATCATTATTCTCATTTCTCTCTATCTCTCTTCACTCATTACCCCTACTTCCAATCATTACTCTATTTCTCTCTCCACTCATAACCCCAAAAAATTTCTCTAACACTCATCCAAACACAGCATTAAGCATGGGAGTGCCTTCCGGCTACCCAACGGCCGGCTAAGCACTAATGGTGTTCTGTCTCGCGGATCAAGGTTAGGGAAGGCAAAGCTCTATCCAGAATTCCAGATCCGAACACAAGATCCAGAGGGAGAACCGGATAAACACCCTCACAAATCCTATCAAAAGATTATTCACAAGTGACTAAACACAAAAAGGAGGACCTTTTCGTTCTGCTATAATTTTCCATTAGTCACCTAAGCACGAATATAGCTAGCAGATCTCTCAATTCCTGAAACAGTTTACTCCAGAATAACACACACACACGCTTAAAACCAAAAAAAAAAAATATATATATATATATATATATATATATCATGCAAATGTGTGAACCACAAGTACCGCTATCTAACTTGTGAAAGAAAAAGGTAAAACGGTTATCCCTGCGCAATTTATACTCCTAAAAGAAAAATAAAACCACAACCACATAGAGGCAAGCACCTTCTCAACCACAAGTCTCGAGGGGCAAAAATTTCAACCACAATAGGTATCTCATCAGACAAGTACATAGCAAAGCTAAATAGCTTCTCAACCACGTACGTTATTGCATCGCTAGATGTATTCAAAAAGCTCTAAGAAATATAATATGTAAACCCAAAAGCTCGCATTTTTCGCATCGAATAAAAACATTAAACACAGAAAAAAAATTGGTTTCAGTCAGAACATAGGACAAGCTAATTCTAAATGCTGATCTAACATAATCTTCTTGTATCTAAAAGAAAGTGGGTATGACTTAAAAGATACACAATAAAATGCGTCATAAATCCCCACTAAATATCGAGATCTAGAGTGCAATTACTATGGACAAAAATATGACTGAGATGTGTGTGGGATAAACACGTAATACTCCAGTACACAACCAGAATCAGCATCTTAGGAAGACCATACACAAACTAGTAAACAATATATCATTCTCCCAATGAAATCCGGCAAACGGCAATTGATTGAAAGAACGTCAGAAATTTGATTTGTTACATGAATTAACCATGAAGATACAGCAGAAAAAGAATAGTCTCTCTCAAGAATAACACCACAGTACAGAGGAGTTTATCAAGGATTTCAGGTTAAATTTTGTTTCGGACTCCTTAGTCTTCTTTACTCGGTCCCCTTTGCTCTTCAAAATGATTTTTTAGTTTTCCTTTTAAGGAGTTGGCAGTCAGCTAGCCAAATAACACTAGGATTCTTAAAGTAGTAAAGAAAATTCGTCGTGATTCGATAGAATTTTACGTTTCTTACCCACTAACTTTTACCTTATCTAATCTGTAGCTAACTCTTGCACATTCTAGAAGGTCCCATTACAGGGTGTTGTGAAGAGTCAAGAGACAAACAAACATCACTACAGAATGGCATTATCTATGCGCAAGGAAACAAGAAGGGAAGACAGAAAGCATATCTCTCTAGGGGCACCACCTACCATTCCCTTCATAATTAAAGCAAATTCCTTTGTGCTGTACTTCTTGTTTCTCATTTCAGAAATGAGTTGACTGAATGACTCTGGCAGCTTTAGGCCATCTGGGATTTCCTCTGTGCTTACTTGATTGAGGACTTTGTAAAAATCTTTAACCAACCTTTGCTGCAAGACCGGCAAAGAACAATTCAGTTAATTCACACATCCACGGAGAGTTGTAATAACTTGTGTTAAAAGATAAAATCAAGTCATATTGACAAGGGGAAAATAAAAAAGCAAAAGTTGTTTACCCCAGAATTATCACCCCTACCAAGAAGCTTCGGTCCCAACCGCCTGCCTAAGCAATCTGTAGCACAAAGGAAAGGATGAAACAAATGATTTGCGCGGTAAACAAACAATATATGCCGAAGAAACTATGAGAAACATAGAACTTTTCCCAAATAGACAAACAGGTAGAACACATTAAAAAACAATGAAAAGTAGCATGGTCTTGGGCAAACCTAAAAGCAGACGACTAAAAACAACTACAAGGTTTTCAAGAAAGATTCACAAGTCGACATATCAAAATGCTATATAACAAAGAGAAAACATAGCAGTAGAATTCTATCGTGGTAAAATTAGAGTAGCACCAATCACCGGGAAAAAGGAAGTGAAAGAAGAAGAGGTTCAGAGACACACAATAGCCTTAACAAAGATCCATCAATCCAAAAAGACAAATGCCAGGGTACGTTGAAAAAAATAGTAGCCACAAACACAACGGGGCTTAATCAAAGGCAGGATCAACCCTACCACATTTGTCTTTGCCCAAATACATGACGGTGTGACATAGTTTTTAGCTTTGCCACACCAAATGAACGTGATCTACCTTAAGTTCAACTAGAGATAATATGATTCAAATTATCAAAAATAATCCAAGTACCAAGAGCTTCACAACAAAAATTATCCTAAATTCAATATATTTTAATAACCAGTAAAAATTATCAAAAAAACAGTATATTAGCATTGGCAAATACGGTAACAGAATAAGAAAAGTTCCCTAGAGTCAGGTTTATATCTATCTATTGACTATGACAACATGAATGGGTAACTTCAAGCCACATGAGTCTGGTGAAACCAACCAAATTCAGATATATCACAATGCAAACCTAGACTCAAACGAATAAAAAGCATCCACATATGGATTTATGGTCGGTCAGGAGTACCGACTACACCCAAAGGAATAAAATTGAATAGGAATACTAACTTTAATTTGACAGCATCAAAAACCTAAGAATCCCAATTCAATACAATTCAACTCAATCAAATCAAACATAACCAACCAAACGGTCCAAACTAAACTAACCCTCGTGTTCCAATCAATTGGGGTCAGCTCATGAATCATTTCCTACCATTATGCTTTCTCGATGGTTATAAGTTCAATTAAATCAAACCAACCAACGAGGGTTGTCTCCACTAGCCAGGGTTTGCTCCCACCCTGGAGGTGTGAGTTTGATTCTTGGGGGTAGGCCAACCAGTTTGGAGGTGAAAGTCTATATGAGTAGCGTGTAGCCTCATGGACACGTCCAGTGGTCCCCCTCCTAGCTGCTTCTCACTGCTTTCCATGGGTGTTGGTTCCCTGCGGCTGTCCCTAGGTGGATTAGTCTCATCAGTCATCACGTTTGGGTGTGGGGATACCTCCAATGTTTAAAAAACAAAATTAAATCAAACCAATGATAGCCAAAAGACTAAGATTGCATTCCTCCACTTTTTTCCCTGATAACTCAAGCATCCGAACCAGCTTATGTGCACCTCGACTAATCTGGGAGACCAATCCCGCCGGCCACCGTCTGTGAGGACTACCTCCATTACCACACATTAACCGATCATATTCATCTCTTTTACTTTGATAATTAATAATTTTGATAACTTCTGGTATCCGGACTAGCTTACGCACACCTCCACAAATCTCACGGACCCAATTCCCCCGTCCACCAACGTCGAGTCCGATTAAAGTCAGGGCAAAGCCAAATCACATTCTTCTCGCAGCTAACATTTTTTTTTGGTAAATATCTCGCAGCTAACATTCCGAAACGAAACGGAGATCTACGCCGTAAAATCACAAAGCAAATCAACACGAAGCAACAAAATTATGGACGGAATCGAGTTAAAGAAATCGGTACCGAATGAGGAGCACTTGTTGACACCTTCGAGGGTAACAACAGCAGTGAGGATGAACACGAACGGCAAGAGGAAGGCGAGGATCAGGATCGTGTGGAACAGCGTGCGGTACGAGATGTGGCGAGCTGCGACCTTGATCTTCATCAAGTCAACGAATCCATTGCTGGTGCTCGATATAGTTATGCTTCTCATGCTAGGTGAGAAGTGGAGCTGCATTTTCTCCTCCTCGGAACCCTAGAATCAAAACAACAACCCCGCCATTGCTCTCTCTCTCCTGACAAGAATCTCGCGGAGCCCCTCACCATCAGATCCGCCGGAGCAATCACGGTAAATCAACGGCTCGGGTTGCGCCCAATTGGGGCAATGCATTGGGACCGAATTAGGGTTCTATAGATATATGTACATGCACACATACATACAAATGTATTGTGTGTGTTTGAATTCAAAGCAGGTGATGAATGAATCAATGAATTTGGAGTGTGTAGCCTTCTGTTTTCGATGATTGTTTCTCTCTTGGATCGGAAGTGTGGAGAGAGAGAGAGAGAGAGAGAAGAGAAGAGAGAGAGAGAGAGAGTTTTTTAGTTTTCTTTTCCTGTCGGTGAATAACTTCTGATTGGTGGAATCACTGGGGGTCTACGTTTTAGGAAAATAATACTAATAAAGGGAAAGCAGCTATAATAAATACGGAGTACTCCGTAATTGGAAAGTATTAAAGTAATGGGTATTTGGATTTTTTTATATTTTGGGTTGGACGATCGAAGCGTCCGGGCCAGCTTATACACAGCTCGATCAATTTTTTCTCCGATTTGGGCGAAGATAGATTATTCACACCAAAAGTAGAAGATTCACGAGAAATAATTTAAAAAATTCATTTGGCTAAATAAGTCAAGTGGCTTATTTTTTTGTCCTTATTTAATTTTTTTTTTTTATTTGTTAGTTTTGCATCAATTTTTTGGGGAGTATTGCATCTCCATGACGAGAGAAATCTAACAAGTAAAAAATTATGATCGAAAAAAATTAGGTTTCGATCGAAATTTTTTACTCTTTAGATTCCTCTCGTCATGAAGATGCAATAATTCCCAAAAAAATTGACGCAAAATTAACAAATACGAAAAAAAATTAAATAAGGACAAAAAAATAAGTCACTTGACTTATTTAACCAAACGGGTTAATTATGACGAACCGAGCTCTGATTAAGTGCGTGGGAAAAAGACTCACCAACCAATCGTGACAGCCCTTGGGTCTATTTCTAATGCTAGCCAATACCGTGTTACCGTGTTGACAGTGTTGTGCTAGAGAGAGAGGATGGAGATTGGGAGAGAGAGAGAG
>JAOTQK010000002.1:3990748-4001197 GCA_025642025.1 Rhododendron ferrugineum
CTAAGTATACCAACTAGATGAGTTTTCCCTGTTATATGACCGTCATGGCTATGGAGATACACTATATGCAAAACTATGCATATGCATACTTTTATAGAGCATAAGGATATATTTCCTGGTAAAAGACTTAGGCCGCCACTTAGCAGCTCCTGCTCAGAGCATATCTAAAATGTAGCAAAAAAGGTCACAATTTCCATTTAAACAGCATGACAAACGTAATAGTGCATAGTCTGAATGCTGCACAAACACTGAATTGTTTGTCAAAATCCAATGTTAGCGGGCAACCATCAAATGCTGAATTACTAGTGTGAATTGGGGTTTTATAAAAAACAGTTAAGTTAAATCATGGCATACACAAAACAGACGAGGACAAACCGAGCTGATAATACAAGTAATGCTGAAGAGAGGGCATACAAGTGACAGAACATATAGCAAACAGAAAAGCTTTGATCACTCACCCTTTGGTCTCGATATGCCTCATCGACCTTCTCTTGGCATTCTATGTAACTTGGGAAGTCTTTTCCCACCAGGAAATAGTCTGCACGGCCATAGCCTTCGTTTCCTTCTAATGATCCCATAAGTTCATCATAGTTATAAGGTCCAAAAACACCACTTCTAACAAATTTCTTGACTTCCTCAAAACGTGGGTCTGGGACAAACTACATTAAGTGATAAAAAGATATCATTAGTTGTATTCAAAACAAAACTCGTATATAGTGATGGAGAACAATATTTATACATACCCAATTCCATTAGGCATGTATAAAAAGATATCATTAGCTGTACATAACAATATTTCTAACAAGTTTCTTTACTCCCACAAAATGTGGGTCTGGGACAAACTACATTAAGTGATAAATGAAAGAAGGTTCAACCAAATAAGAGCAAATAGATATTTTATACCTTTCCTTCAGCCCTTTCTTTCCTCAGTCCCGCGATCTCAGGAGCTCTAGCACCGAAAAGGAAAAAGTTATCGCTTCCAACCTCTTGCCTTATTTCCACATTGGCCCCATCCAAGGTCCCAATCAAGATGCAACCGTTCATGGCAAACTTCATGTTGCTTGTTCCACTGGCCTCCATCCCAGCAGTACTGCACACACACTCGGGGAGAGAGAGAGAGAGAGAGAGAGAGAGAGACATGCATTTGTATACAAGTTGTTAGAGCTTATCCCACATTAATATTACCTCCAAACCTAGTATATGAGCCTGGGCGGCCTCTCCACTCATTGTCAATTGGTTTTGAGTTGGATGCTTTGACATGGTATCAGAGGTAAGTTTTCGGAGGCTTTTGGACAAGACTCTTTGTCGTTGATGGTTGGTTCCCCCTTTGTTTGGCGTTGATAGTTGATTGTTGTCGTAAGTATTGAATCGTTTGTTCACCTCACCACGTGTGAGTCAGGGATCACACGTACTCACACGTGAGGGGGGGTGTTAGAGCTTGTCCCACATTGGTTAAATATAACCTCCAAACCTAGTATATGAGCCTGGGCGGCCTCTCCACTCATTGCTATTTGGTTTTGAATTGGATGCTTTAACACAAGTCAATACCAGGCTACCAGCGTAACAAGAAATAAATTTATCACTGGAAAAAATGACATGTAATGCATCAATTAAGTAAGCTATTAGCGGATCAAACAAAAAAATTGAGTAAGTTATTATAGATCAAAAACCAGAAAGCTCCCCAAACAAATGTCCCCAATTTCCCAAGGAACATAAATATCAGTAACAGTTTCAGGCAGCACAATTAGGATTTCTCTCCTATCTTGTACCAAGGGAGTCAACTATTATGCTTCGCCCAAGGAACATAAATATCAGTAACAGTTTCAGGCAGCACAATTAGGATTTCTCTCCTATCTTGTACCAAGGGAGTCAACTATTATGCTTCGCAAAGTGGAACAAGTGGATCAAGGAAACATCTAAATGATTGCCACAGATGTTTGATTTGCATTGCTACTATTACAGCTTCAATAGATATGGATGAAACAAACCAACATTCCAGTACTGGATAAGGTCAGGTTATTGAATCACTTTGACGATCATACTGTTGGATGACTTGATACACATTGTTGAGCCGATCTCCTAACTGCTGGAGCTTTTGGGATAGTTAGTAACATAACATGGTATCAGACTATCAGAGTCTTGGTTCTAAGAGATTTTGGGTTCAAATCTCCCTGTAATCTGTATGCATTAGGCTTCTCCCTGTAATCTGTAAGCATTAGGCTTCTCCGCTTTCTAAAAACGGCATTTCAGAAACTATGCAAATCAAGCTCGGTATCCCCAAATTTAATCCCAAGCACAAGCTCCAACATTAATCCCCTCCCATAATAATTTAAGCTGAGGGAACCCACCGCGTTAGCTCAATAAGCTATCAATGACTTTAAACTAAGTCTTGAAAACTTAACAGTATGCTAAATATAGCTTGCAAATAAGGTCAGCTGCAATCCACAATCCTTAGTTCTCCCGATTACCTAATCTATATTCATACCCAAATATCAGAAGTTGTAGAATCACGCTTCACATGAAGCTTTGAGCGAAGGATACTTTTACCAGCCTTTCTAAGGATGAGATGCTCAAAAATGAAGATGAATATAATGAATTCAGCATATAACCCTATAAATATCCATAAGTTTTAGCTCAAAACAGAAGTTGAAAGCCATTTCATGAACCACTTTTATATCGTGAACAAAAGTTAAATCCATGCACCTTCCTGCTCCCTGAATGGCAGAAGAAACCAGAAGGGGGTACAGTGTTATTAAAATAATCTGAGTTTTCAGTACCTGATGTGCTGCGAGAGCTCACTTGCCGGAATTAGCAATTCAGCAACAGTCACATTGTAATCAGGAACAAAAACAACCTGAAATAAAAAAACACAGGAATCAGGAATGTCAAAGATCCGAAATATAGATGAGGCTGCAGCAAGAAATCAAGAACAGTGATATGGATCGTGCTACTGGAACAATATTAAATATTCTCATAGGGCAGTCATTAAATATTCTCATAGGGCAGTCAAGGAAATTCACCACCAGAAACAAATACCAACAAATATGGACTGTCCAGGAAAGTTCCGGCCAATAAATCAAGAGTTCCACATGATTGTCATTAAGTTGCCTAGAATTCGATTTCTTATTGTACATCTGGAACTAACGTGTGGACTTGGAAAGATTAAGAAATATCACCTACCAAGAAAACTGTACCTTTAGTAAATCACCAATTTCAGGGTCATGATTCACTGTAGACCCAACATCTGTGATAAATTTCACTATTCTCTTCGCTTGCAGATATGTTGCAAATGCTTTTCCCCCAAATATGCAAACTCGTGGAGCAAACTTTGCTTTCCTCTCTGCCGCGCTCATTTCTTTCATCTTTTTGTAGCGGTAAACAATCCCCAATATATTTAAAAGTTGCCGCTTGTATTCGTGGATGCGCTTCACCTGGGAACATGTAAAAGTCAAGTCAATCTATCACAACAGATTTTTCAGAAGGAATTTAAAGAAAGTGGGGAACCCATTATCTTAGAGTGATCCTAATAAAATTAGATGCAACGTTAAGTAATACTCAGTCACAAATATTAGTCCATAGTTTTCCTTTCGAGATGTCTGAAGCTTATAACCAACAGTCAAAAGTCAATGTGCAGTTTATCGAACTCCAGGTTTTCCATTTCTTGACATGTCACCAAATTTGAAGAACAAAAAGTTTCCTTTTCAAACAACTAATAACAATAGTGGTACTACCTAAAACTCTTTGCATCTCATAGTGGAAAATCTACGGACATGAGCAATAAGTCCGCTGGGTTGCTACTATTAGGCATGAATTTTACACGATATTAATCATTCAAAGCCTTCTCCTCCAAAAACCGGAAAAAGGTACTTCTACATTGCAGGAGAGATTAACATAGGCCAAACTGGACACAAACTTTGTTATAAAGCAGTATGAAAGAAAACGAGATTATTTAGGAATGGAAAAGACCTGGACATCAAACATTGCATCAGGGCTGATGGAATATCCTGTTTTTTCTTTGAGGAAGGACACAACCTTCATCTTGTTGCTTCTTTTTGCTGCCCTCCACTCAATTTGGAGATCCTTGTTATCAGCAAACTATGGATAATTTCAAATAGTCTGGTTAGGGTATATGATAATGAGAAACTGGATATCGTAACTTCTCTACAGAAGAATGTAGTACTGAAGTTATGAATATATTGCTCTTATATTGAACTTGTTAAGACCAAATCCCTCCTTTCAATTACATCCCTATCCTTGTGGCACGTTATTCATTCTTGGCAATTGAATTCACCAATCTCTGGCTGGATCCAAGCATTGCACAACGTGAAAAATAATCTTGCAAATTTTTTTTCTTAGCTTCTGAATGATCCATAGAAGTAGCTATACAATAAACCCAAAAGTTTACGACAAGTTTGACTTATTCAATGGGCGAGTTTGGTACGTAACAAATGCATGACTCCGATGATGAGAATACATGATATAGCATTGGCAGAATTAAAATCCCATTTCCCGTCAGCATATGTGAAAGTGTGCAGACCAAGTACGGAAAGTAATGAATCAACTGAGAATTGCACACAAATCATAATTTCAGCAAGTTCAAGGACACTATCAAGATTGAACTCCATTAACCCTTTTTTATTTTGTCTTTTGATAAGTAAAAATCCACTGATCCTCTTCTTCTTGCAATATCAGCCAATGCTGGGCTCACATTTCCACCTAAAGTTGTCAGTTGCTAAAGCTCAGTTCTTCTAGCCCCTACTTGTCTCTTTCCATGAGCAACCAAATCAGCAGAGTCCAGACGAAGGGAAAGATTAGCTCATGCTACTAGATAGCAGCAGTCGAGGAGTGTTCATACATAGAACTGGCCCGCCCACCTGCCCTGCCATCCCTGCATGGGACCAGGGGCATTGTGCCAAGAGTGGGCGAGATTTCATTGAGAAAAGATACAATCTACACCCGTATTGGTTGTGGAATTGGGTGATCCAACTATCATATTATAATTTGAAAGGTAAAGGAAGACTCGGATTTACCCCAAAATTACCTTTCGCAGTTCTGCCAATTTCTCAGTGTGAAGGACCCAGTCTTCTGTACCAGTCCATTTAGTTATTATATCACTTAGATATGGATTGCAGAACTTGATCCATCTTCTTGGTGTGACCCCATTTGTTTTGTTTTGAAATTTCTCAGGCCACAGCTGCCAAAAAATAGCACAAAAACTAGCAATATCAGAACTTCTGACTATAATGCGAAAAAGGAAGTTTGGTGTATATCCAGAAAATGAAATACAGTAGGAAATATTCAATCCTATCGCATTATACCTTATAAAACTCATTGAACACATCCTCCTTTACAATTTCACTATGAATCTCAGCAACTCCATTTACGGCATGACCACCCACAACACAAAGATTAGCCATGCGGACCATCTTTGGAGGTGGTTTTGGAATTGGTTCCATATCCACCTTTTTCTTTTTCTGCAAGCCTTCTTTTGGCTCATCTAGATCGGTAGGTACAAGTTCTTCATCAGAACTTTCAGGTTCTTCATCAGAACTTTCAGGTTCTTCATCAGAACTTTCAGGTTCTTCGCTCAGATTGACAGCAGGAATTTCTTTTGGTTTAACAAATAAATCAGCAATGGAAGCTGGTAAATCAACATTTTCCAGAATTCTCATCGCAGTCAATTTTTTCTCCAATAGGTCAGCATTTGAAGTACCATTCTCTGATATTATTTCCTGTATCAGCTGGAAAAAAAAACATATAGCAGAAATTAGTATTCAATAAGAGCTTCCAGTGGACTAAGATCCACGTTCATTACCTCTTCATCAATCATTTGTATAATCTCAACATGTCGGGGAAGGAGTTTCTCCATAAGTTCTAAACTCCATTTCTCCAATGCCTCAGGTAAAACGGTATGATTTGTGTACGCCACTGTTCTGGCAAGCATAGAACAAAATGTGAGGCATTTCTATGTAACCATAACTAGCAAATACAACAAAAAAGTTACGTATCATAATTAGTTAAACTTCAACAAATCATGTGGTGTTCACGTTCTGTTTTCTAGTGATGTTTTAAGAACTATACACGAAATGCAGAATGCAGAAAATAAACACTAGCCCCCAAATGACACTAAAACAGCAGAAAGAGTTCAGAAATTAACTTTGAACCCATAAGGATTGAGACAATAAGATAAAATCGTATAAAGTAGATTTGAGAACACACTGAGCAATCACGATCTGATATAATACTATAATTAACATCATTGATAGTATTTAACTGATGAATACCACCAATAATGACATTTCTTTAACTACGCTCAAGCTACTTCCATAATATTCTTATCATCCAGCGATTCTACCCTACATAGGACATAATTCCATATTATACAAAGAAAAAGGAAAAAAGGAAACACTTTCATGGGTGCAGATGGAACTGCAGGGATAGAAATACCTTTGGGTAATACCCCAAGCTTCCTTCCAGCTGATGCCCTCCAGATCCATCAATATTCTCATCAGCTCTGGAATGCAGAGTGTTGGGTGAGTATCATTCATTTGCACTGCTACCTTTTCAGGAAAGTCTTCCCAATTCACTTGCCCTCCAGATCTCCTCTTAAAACGTGCAATAATATCTTGCAGAGAAGCAGAGCATAACGTATATTGTTGTTTCAGACGAAGGATCTTTCCCTCCATTGATTCATCCCCAGGGTATAATACATAACAAATCTGAAAACAAAATATCGTATCACAGGGAAATTCTTCATCTAGTATCCAGTTAGAGCTTTCGGTCACAAATCAACAAATCAGCATGTGAAACATGAAATGAAAAAAGTCACAACCACAGACATACATGGAACTATTAAGCCACCATTACACGCTCCAGGGAAAAAGCATATTTGTTCTCCACTTGTATCTGATGTAGTATCTTTAACTATAAATAAGTATTGAAGACGACCTAATGTATATTTACAATGGTGCATTGGCATAGAAAGAGAGATCAAATCTTCAGTTCCAAAGGCCAACACCCAACTTCCAAGGGGTTTCAAAGTATATGGGATCCCAAATAACATCCTACCAATTATATGTGACAGTCAGTCTCTAGATAGTAGCACAAACGATGCAAAAGAATAATAAGCCGTTCCACTTTTTGGAAAAAGGAAGTTTTGAAAAAGAAGGTAATTTTAACGTCAAAAATCATATGTTTATGAAAATAATTTTCCTACCAATATAGATCTTGTTTGATAGATCTCATTGAGATCTTTTAAATGGTGCAAAAAAAATTGAAAAATTATTTTTCATTTTTGTTATATTTGAGTTTGAAATTACCTTCTTTTTGAAAAAGAAGGTTTTAGGAGAAAGCGGAACGGGGCCTAATACATGTCCACAATTGCTATCCAAACCTTTTCAGCATTAGCTTGGGCTTCACAAGCTTTGGTGTGCTCTCCAGAGTTGAAAGCATACAAATCAAAATCCTCCGACGAAACTTTAGTGGACCAAAGACGAAGGTTAATTGTGGTTCTAGTTTTATATCCTGGTATTGGGACATCATAAGCAACTGCCTTTATATCTTCTCCACCAATCCAGTATCTCTTTCCATCGGACCCTTCCACAACTTTGCCGTGAAATTTGACCGGATATGAGACATCATTTCTCACAATCTCCCAGGGACTACCCATCTACAAGGAGAAACTGAAGTTAACTGACAAGCAAATCTTCAGCATACCAGGATAAAACTTAGGCCTGAAGACATTGTACCTCAAGCCAATCTTCAGCAACTTCTTCCTGACCATCTTTTGTAATCCTCTGTTTAAATAATCCGTACTTGTATCTAAGTCCATAACCCCATGCTGGGTAATTTAATGTTGCCAACGAATCCAGAAAACAGGAAGCAAGCCGCCCAAGACCCCCATTTCCAAGTGCAGCATCGGACTCCTGTTGTGGATAACCAACAAGTTTAGCATAATATCCAAGACACGAGAGCCTAATATCCTATTTAAGTGCGCAGAAAAGAAAAGTTCTAAATTTAAGCAAACTTCGTTGAGTCTAAAGACTACGAACAATAGACCTTCAACACAACTGTAGCAAAAATATGCAGTACAGATTTTGACTATTCTTCGCAATCATGACCAAATGTTCACGCCCATGATTACTACATTCCTATCTGTAATTTACAACAGAGAAGAATCATAATTGTCTTCCTAAATTCCAACATAGGTATGTATAAATGCCGGGGGAAGAAAGTAGTGGTCCGGGACTCCGGGGGGACACAACAAAGGTATGTATAAATGACCAATGCCTATTATTTTACTCCAGGGAGATATGAAAAATGTAAAAGCCCAAGCCGCAGAACAATGTCTAACAAAATGAAACTATCTCACGAGTCAAGACAGTCTGACCTGGCAAGCTACATTCTCTAGATTGTGCCCAAGCTTACTCAACGCTTCTCCATAAGCATCTGTCAGCTCCAAATTACCGATGGCATTTAACAATGCTCTTCCCTACAAACATATATCATATAGCAGTGTAAGTAGACTACGGGAAAAAGGCACAATCAATAAGAAACAGTAATGGACAACAATGTGATTGTTGTGCAATAGAGATGGATTGCGAAAGAGTCACTAGCAGTTTGCAATCAGGAGGCTTAAGTCAAACCTGCAGAAATTCCATTGACAAATAATATGCCTGCTTTACGTTCGTCTTTTCGTAGTAATCATATGTTGCATTCCAATTAATGATAAGCGCATCACGAACACTTTGTGCAGTCGCAAAGAAAGCCTTGGGGAGATCAAATTGCTTTGGAGAAAACAGTGGTGTGAACTCTGCATGGTATTTGATAGTCGATGCAATGGACGCAACCCCTATATCACGTGGTAAAGGACTTGCAATTAAATTCACTATCAAGTCCCATGAATGGCATATTTGTAATTTTGTATTTTGGACTTATATTTATTACATCAGAGATAGTTTACATAATGAAACAATCTACATCAAACACTTGAATTGTCAGAGGATTCTTCTTCTTCTTTTTTTTGAAATGACAAACATAGATAAGAGAACCATAACAAGAAACTAAGGGGGCCTATCTCTAGCTAGAAGACCCTCTATACCAGGTGGAATACAACCTGGATTGAAAACAAAATTCCTATCAAAGCTGTTGGTAGGAAGTCATAGGATTCTTCACTATCCAATGAATGGCATTAATTGGGAATAAAATGCTAATCCTACCAAATGACTTAGCTTATTTGAATCAGATGGTGGGTCCCAGTTCCTTCTTGTTAAGATGGTAATGTGAACTTTAAGTACAAAAGAAAAAGACTAAACTCATTTGCAGAAATAAATGTTTTCCAATCCTTACCTGTAATTAGTAATTATATCTCAAATAACAAGTTTTCCTTGCAGAATTTCACGTGACACTTCATTATTCAATTGTGTTTCAATAGTAGTCTGCTTGATTGTATTGATATGAATTAGATGGACCGAAAGACAATGATTTGGGACACACAATCTCATCAATCCCATTTAGTATTTCAAATGTAGCAAACTTCAACTGGATTTTCAAAAATCCCACCCAGCTGCCAAGACCCGGACAATGACCCTTTTGTTGTCAAGTACTGCTGAGAATTATATAAATTAGTTGTATTATTTTCTCCTTCAACACCAAATGAGACCCTCAGATGGGGATACTTGTCTCCATGCTTTCGCAGCCTGAAATTAAAGGAAGAAAGAACTCTATGGAATTAAAGCCCATTCAAATATGTACTCTACTCTGCACAAACTGGGGGTGTTTGAGAGCCTATTTTTTGGCTTTTCATTTTCAGCTTTTTGACTTTTTGGCTTTTTGGATTATCAGAATGTGTTTTGAGTATGATAAGAGTGTTTGGGAGATATGTGCAGAATGAATTTTAGAACAGTAATAGTGTTTGGTAGATGATTGATGAAAATGAATTATGAATTAATTTTTTACCAAATTACTCTTGACCTTTATTATTGTTTTTACAGTCAAAGGCCAGTAAACTAAAAACACGAAACTGAAGCAATTTCCAAAATCACAATCCATTTTGGAAATTGATTTTAGCACTCCAAAAATTGATGGAGGGGCTCCAAAACGACGTCGTTTTGGGTATCAACACAGTTCAGTTTTGGAGCCCCTCCGTCAATTTTTGAAGTGCCAAAATCAAAATCCATTTTTCAAATGTTTTTTGCTTAGCTATTTTTTTTATTTTGTTTTCAAACTGATGGCCTTTTTATTAATAATAATGGTGTATAAATATTATCATCCAAGTAATATTTGAAATATAAAAAAAATCATTAACTTAAATTGACGATTAACCAAAATCACAATAAAGACAAAAAAAAAAAATCACAAACCATCGTTATTGAAAAATAAACAAAATTACCAACTGAAGCAAAAAATAGAACACCTAAAAAAGATAAGAGTAATGTGAGGGTACAAGTG
>JAOTQK010000002.1:4033163-4045376 GCA_025642025.1 Rhododendron ferrugineum
AACTGTGCTAAAATAGATATGGGCAAATTTCTAGGAAGGGCATCAGCCTCCCTGCATCTGAATAATACCCGAAGATGGTTGAGTCAAAAAAATTTGTTGGACTTGTTTTTATCTTGAACTTGTGTGATGGTAAAGGCTCGCAGTGCGAAGTCCTACACCGGGACACACACATCAAGAGGGGCACAAACTGATCATCCATTTCTAGTCGCGTAGTCTATTCCAGTACACTAGCTAGTCTATTCCAGTACGCTAGCTCCTTTTTACTGACTATTTTGTCCTATGAGATGAGAAAGAAGGTTCCTTGAGATTTTTAACAGGGATATTGCCTGTTAAGTTCCACTTCTTCGTGGGTTTTCAAGTGTGCCTGTCTTGCTAAACTTTGTTAATTGACTAGAATTGAAATCTGATGAAGCAATTTAGGCCTCAGCGATTCTGGTTACTGATTCTTGTTTTGAAAATTTGTTTTTAGCCGGACTGCTTGGATGATTTGGCTTATGCAATTATGTACGAGATAAGCAAGTTATCTTATCGAGTTTCTGAAGCTGATGTCACTCGTGCTCGTAACCAGGTAGCTACCAGTTCTTGTGCTTACTCTTGATAGTATGTTTTTGGTTATGCTAATGTGTGGAGTGCTTTTTGCACTTGCCCTTGGTTGTATCTGCTTGATAGTATCCGGGATTATGTCGCACCACTTTATCTTTGGGTATTCATGCGTTGAATCAGAGTCACTTCTAATCCCATTATAGTCTCTTTCTGACAATTTACTTATGAATCGTCCCTGCAACATGCTTAGGGTAACAAGAGGGAAAATCATTTTTTTTCTGAGCAAGATGTGCATTTATCTTCATTATATCGACACTCATTTGCAGTTCTGTTGTACTGCAGTTGAAATCTTCTCTGATGCTTCACATAGATGGAACCAGTCCTGTTGCTGAAGATATTGGGCGTCAGGTAAAATAGATGTTGCATTGTTCATTTCTGGATTGGAATGTGGATGTGATATTGAAGGCTTAGTTTGGTTTTAAAAATGTGGAGGCTTTGGTTATATAAAATTTAAGAGAACTGAAACTTTTGGTAGCTAAAACAATTCGAGTAGAGAGCTTACCGTTTGGCTTTACCCTTACTGTTGCAGCTACTTACATACGGCAGAAGAATCCCGTTTGCTGAATTGTTTGCTAGGATTGATGCTGTAGATGCCAGCACTATCAAACGCGTTGCAAACCGTTTTATTTTTGACCAGGTAAGGAAGGATTCATCCCACTGCTAATTGCAAATTATTGAGCTACCAAGGAAGAATATTACTCCCTCTCCCTTAAATGTTAATCTGTTATTCCATTTTGGGATGTCTCAAAACATATGCTCACTTTGCCAAGTCTAGAGACAAAAATGCTCTCATTCTCATTTGAATTTCAAACTTGCAATTGCTAACTATAGAGGATTTGTGGAAAGTTACATGTTTAATTTGCAATCATTGTCTCCTCAATAGTTGGGTCCCCAAATTAGACCAGTACTAAAGGACAAAGGGAGTAAAAAATCTTTTTTAATGTTTCTCGTTTGATTCGACATTTGTTTCTGAATCGTGTTTGGTCTTTGTTTGGAATTGAAGGATGTTGCCATCGCTGCCATGGGGCCTATCCAGAGTTTACCTGACTACAACTGGTTCAGGCGCAGGACCTACTGGCTCCGTTACTAGGTTCTTTTCCCTTTTGATTTTTTTTTTTTTTGCATTCCTCATCTTCTCTCCTGCTCTGTGGAATCAAAACATTTTGTTGTTTGTTAAAACAGCCAGGAATGAACTCCCCTGTGGTGGCGTTATTTATTTTCTGCTCCCAGATTTTGCTGTATTTTCCATCAGTCGTGAATAATTATGCTGTAACCAGTGTTTAATAAGAAACTAGATCTAATTCGATACCATGAACTCTTTGCAGCCAGGCGGGCGGTGAATGTTTCATTTGTTATTTTCTCTATCCCCGCCCTTTTTTCCCACCGCGCTCTCTGGGGATGAAGACAGAGCCATTTTGATCGTTGTTTTTTAGCTTTTAGCAATTTTTTACAGCGAACATGCCTGGTTTGTATTGAAAATGAACCGACGTAGTGCCATGTTGTTCGTGGCTTACGGTAAGGAGTTTGGACTGGGACATCTCTTTATTAATTGGTGCCGTTTGCATTTCATATTATCTTTTTCTCCGGGCAGTGACTAATGAAAGTTTACCCCAGCTTTGTTTCACCACTCTCCCACTGCAGCACTCAATCTCACTGTATGTCTTGGCAATTAATGGTTCAAATTTTAAAAAACCCTTTTTTGGGAAGAGTGGAAGAGTTTTTTTAAAATCTGAATCATCCAAAATGCTTTTCGACGGTGAGATTGAGAGCGGTGGGGTAGATTTTTTGGAATCAAAATGTGGCCATAGTCAGGTAATCTCGTCATGTTGAAATGAAATTTGACTAAAATGGGGCCTTTTAGGTCCCGTTTGTTTGGGAAGACCATTAGTAAAGAAAACATATTCTCTTCCCGTTGGAGGAACAGTGATGAGTAAAAGACATGCAATTTTCGAATAAATATATACTACTTTCGTGCATAAGTTTTTTAATTTAAATAAAATATTTTGTACAATAATACTTTTTCTTTTCATTAGGAAATTGCACGTCTTCTTTTGTGGGCTATCATTTAGAAACGGAAGAAGTATTACATTGGATTATATCATTGCATGTTTACTCCAGCCTATAAGAATTTGGGTATATCAAACACCGATCTGTGTATTATTATTTAGGAACGGAGAGAATATTACACTCGGTTTATATCAGATCCTTTTTTGCTCCAGCCTAAAAGAATATGGGTATATCAAACAATCAGGCCCCAAAAGGAAATACCTAGAAGCTATTTTAACCACTCAAACCAAATTTGCCCATTAATATTATGATCTTCCATCCACCTCCAAGTTGAATGATTTTGATCTGTTACATGTTTGGAAGAAATTGGAGAGTGATGGCAGGAGGCACAAGTGTAATTTAATGTCACCACAGAATCAACCACATACAATGCCTACTGTTTGCGGGCCTGTGCTTTGGGGCTGGAGTGGGTCGGAAAATCTATATATTCATTATCCAGGGTGTGTTTCACTATCTAAAATAAGTACGTACTTATTTTTTGAATTAAATGTGATGTATTATAAGAGAATAACTTGTCTTGTAAAACAGAAAATAAATACTTAAATAAGAACTTTAACGGAAGGGAACCTGATTACCCATGTCTTCATTCCCTCGGATATTCAGTAGTAATTTACTGTAGTAGCAGTTATAGAAAGCAAAGAACATATTTCTAAAATGTGCATTCATGTACAAAAAATAGGCTCATCTATTGACCCGACCGAATTACACGATTTCCTAACCAAAAGAATATACACAAAGGAATCAATTACAATCGATTCTCTTCGTTGACAACATGAATGCGGCGTTGAGTTTGCTTCAATCTTTTTCTATCGGGAATTCTTTCCCTCCAACCTTCTCGTTTCTACCTTCTTTTTTCCATCTTCCCCTCCTACATAATCTACAAGTTAGCTTTAACTGTAAGTATCTACAACTACGACCACTGCCTGCCTCTACTGCTTTTCCTCCCGCTGTTATTTGGCCTCCGGACCCCACTTCCCCAATCCTCATCGACATCGTAATCTTCATCGTCCCTTCCAGCCATGCGGCCAGACCTTCCCCCTCTCCTGGAAGGAGGAGGGCGCTTCCTCTTGATGTTCGCCGTGTATGTTGAATAGTCAACAGTGTCTTCCTTCAAAGCAGTTTTAAATTCCTGCAAAGTGATAAAGCAGTTATAGAATGGTAAGAGAAGAATAGAAGTTTCAGCTCAGACAGGATAATGGTCAACGAGAAACCGTGCATCTCTTAAGGAACCAAATTTCTGTTGTTTCAATCTAAACAGCCAAAACTTTTCCATTGATCGGACAACAAAATTCCAGTGTTTTCAAATGAAAGGCAACACAATCAAGCGAAACACACACAAAACATTCTAAAACATTAAGTGTCAAGTGACAACGCGGTTTTGAATTTTTTTGACACTACTTGAAAATTTCCGTTTCACAAATGTTTAAACATCTTTGATTCTGCTTAATCAGTACACTTTTATGCACTTGGGTATGTTTTAGGTCATTTCTGTGAACTTTCTCATTTTTTGTTCTTGTCTCTTTCGAAACGTTTCCGAGCTGTTTCCTTCCCAATTCTTGCCGAAGCAACTCATAGAAGTGATATTTTTTTCCTTGGTCAGAGAGATCCAAGGTCAGAACACAACCTTCAACACTCAATGAAAAGGAAAATTATCCACTCAAATAAGGTTATTCAATCAAATACACAAGCAGCATAAATCAGACTAGTCGATGTGTAGGGTGTAACTAACTAATTTTGTGGGGCTGGTCCACTAGACTAGTCAATATGTAAAAAAGGAAAATGTAAATAACAGTAACAACCACTTTTAAACCTGTCACACGAGGTAAAAGTGGGGGTGAGCCCTCGAGGTAAAGTGGGGGTGAGCCCATTGGGGCCAAAAACTGTCGTTGCCTTTACAATCTGTTGAAGATGGGAATTTGACCCAACTCTAGGCACATAATGCACAACTATGCTTCAAAATTTGTCATTGAACGTGACATTGTCCATCAGTCAAAATGTCAGTTGATCACACTACCTGATATCTTTGCAACACTTCTTCATGAGTCGTAGGCAGCTCGGTGCGTATTTCAGTTATGTTGAAGGAAATGTTCTGCCTTGAGAGAACCTCCCCCGGTTTTATGGGTTCAGTTGGAGAGAACTCCTGGTTATAAAAATGTGGATATTAGCCAGAAATTAGGATCAAATGTTATACTCTGGAAAACAAGAAGGCCAGCCCAGAAACCACTCCAAAAGGTTTGTACCTGACATCGTGTATCATTTAGAGAGTACAATATTTTCAGATGCCTCTTTAGTTTCAAAAGAAGTTGTAATGCCGTAGCAGAAAGACAATCGGCCTGTATAAACACCACAATTTTTTTAATATCAGAGCCCATCATATTAAGCTATCAGAAAGGAGTTACAAAAAACCACGAATGTCATATAGAATGCCACTTGAACTTGAAAAGCAGAACAAAAGCCCTCAACTTCTGGTCACAATAACAAGGGAAGAAAACTCAACAAGAATTCCACGGTAACATACAAGGATCAAAATTTTGTTTCGGTATGTTGTAATGGAAATCTTTCTCAAACATTTGGAAATGTTTCAAATTCGTAGGCACACAATTTACTGAAAATGTCTGAAGAATTTGTGAATGTATGGGAATTGACTACCTGGATTTTCTGCAGATCATCTTCAGATATGTGGTAAGTATTGTACGAATTCCTAGGATGCAAATTTTGATACATAGGCTCAGAGTGATTAGACACAGGCTGATCACCGGATTCTACTTCAAGTGTCCCATTAAGATCCATGGGTATTGTTTGATCGCACACAGGTTGACAGGATGGCCCCTGGGGCTGAGTTATCCCATTACCATGAAGTTTCTTTGCATCTTCTTGCCACAAATGCAGAAACGCTTTCATATTTGCCTCCAGTGTCCCAGCTCTAACTTGTATAACTCGATTTATGGCATAGATCAAGTAAAGAGGCTCATCAGGCAATGTGAAAGGAAGTAAAGCAAGGATCTCAGTGCAATACCTGGAAAAAGCAGTTTTTAAGTCAATACCTACATAGTTGTCCAAATGGGATACGCTTCACGCACAGTTTTCAATTTTCTGAATCATGTATCGTATCGTAAGATATCTTAACATATATTCAAACAAATAGGTGGAATACAAAAATATTCCATACAAAATTGCTAATATCTTGCAAAAATAAAACATTAATCTATGTCAATCATTTACAACATCAAATTAAAGTTCTTAAGATAAAGATATGCATGAATCAAGACTTCATACACCTGAACATAGAACAAAGATGACCATGTCCATGAATTCTACATGTCAATGAGTTTTTCTATCTGGAATCAAACTTGCATCAAAATGTTCCCCATTCTTAATATGCTATAATTTGGTTTTTGATAATTTGTATTGTCTTGGTATATCATTTAGGTTTTTAATATTCATGGAAAGAATTTTTCTTTCCAAAAATAAATGTTTGACAAGTACAAGTTTTAAGTTCTCAAACAATTTACCCATACAATAAAAAAATATATATGAAACTTCCAACAATATCAATTACCATAAAACAAAGTGCATATACTTTCTTTTCTCCAGAAAAGTTACATATTCATGTATAGTATGTCTTGAATCATGTACCGCTTATCAGAATATAGAATGATGCATCATGGTTATCACACGATACCGCTAGCGTAAGATATGTGCCGCTTTTACCCTAAGACATGGACAACACTGAATACATGGAGCAGAACCGCAGAATATTAGGATGAGCACCTAAGTAAGAACTCACATCAGAAACGGGATGACTGAATTATTCCAAATTGGAGTGTCAAATTTACGAACAACCGACGACATAAATTTGTTCCTTGAGATGCGATTCCCACGGATCAGCTTGTAGATTCGAGAAACACCAAGTCTTGCATAATTGAAAGAGCCACTCTCGAATGTCCCTTTCATACTCTCAGGTACCTTGAGTTGGACTCTAGTGTTTGGATTTTCAGAACTTCCAGCCATGGATCTAATGAAAATAAAGGACATCTGAAGACCATCTCCCAAACGGCTTTCGAAAAATGCTGGATACCTGGAAAAAGATGTTTTCACTAGTTGGAATAACCAGATTATCAGGATTCCAAAGAAGCTATAAGTCTATATAGGGGTAGGGCCATACTTTTCATTCATATTCATCAACAGATGATGAGCCAGCTTTGAGTTTCCCTCCTGAGGATCTGTTTCAAGAGCTATAAGGAATGGAACACAGGTAATTGGATGAACTAGACCTTGCCGCAGCACAATTTCGACAATCTGCATCAGGTAGTGTAAAAATTAAATAAATTTGCTACTGGCAACAGTAAGATCCTGAAAATCACTAAAACAAAACAACTAGGCCCCATCAAGTGTTCCAGGGCAGTATACAGGAGTAGAATGACAGAAATCACCCTCTTCAACTTTCAGAATCCGTGGTCCTCGTTTCCAGAACCACCAAATGACCAATAAATCCACGATAATAGAGAGATTAGCCTAAGAATTTGTTTCATGTGTAAGAAAACAGTTCATATTTCAGTATCATTATCAGTTTTGATGAATTGTTTGTAGTTCTGTACAGGTTTTATGCGATTGTACTGGTTGGACAAACTAGTTCAACCACTTTAACGGAAACCTTCAGACGACAATGTTCTTACCTTCACAGCAGATTGGCGAACCTGTTCATTTTCATCTAAACATCTTCCCAAGATGTTATCCCAATACAGTTGAATTATTCCGCCACAGATATTGGTATCACCTGCACCAGCAGCAACAGGAACACTATGGCCAGCATCCATGGGATGACTGGCGACATTGCTGGTTTTTTCTGTTCCCATTTGACTTTCTGCATCAAGAAGATACTCGTAGATGTTTTGCAACGCTTGCATCTGTGGAACAAATTAACTCAGTACATGGATGGGGGAAAAAAAAAAGCACAAAACAGAAGGGAAACTATTACCTTGAGACGTACATCAGTACCGGAGGAGAGTGTTGCCTCTAAAATTTTCCCAACATCCTTTTCCAACATATATTCTGGCCTAGCGATTAAAACATAACCTAATGCCTACAGAAATCCAAAACTACATGAGTACAACTTAAATTAGACAATACAGGATCTCTCTCCCTCTCTTCTATATTGTGTGTGTGTGTGGCCCGTACAAAAGGGGTGCAGGTTCATGGACAAATGGAGAAAGAGCATACCTGCAAAGATCTGGCCTTTATTATAAAATCCTCTGCATGAAGATATTTTTTAAACAACTTGAGGCTGTTCTTGACGTCGATATTTTGGTCAATGCTGCAGGATGTGCTCAGCAAAGAGTTACCATATCGAATAAGCAACCCAAGACAGAAAAGAGATCGCCCAACTTGCTGTAATTACAAAATGATCATTTTTAAGTATATCTAGTGAAAGAAAATGCTATGTCAGATGACCACTGCAAAAAAAAAAGCATTGGAAAAAACAAAATCAACCGAAAAGATGGTTCAAAATCTCACACAAAATTTATCAAAGCAGTTCATCAGCCATATTTCAGAATGATTTGGAAAAACGGAGTTCTTAAAAATCGTTCATTCCCAAAACACAATAGAAACCGATATCCATCAAGTATGTTCTACGGAGGTCCTGGGGATGTCTCCAAACAGATAGAACGATAGCTCAATGGATTACCCGACCCTTCTCAAATGCAATACAGATACCGTAGTAACAAGACTGTCACCAATGGCAATACTGACACATAGAAATGTAAGCCCCAACGCCAGGCCATACGACTCACGATGACCAATTCTACCTAAAAGTTCAAGTGTCTTGGAGCACAAATTGAACTTTGTGTACAAGCCAGAAACTATGAATATCTCGCAGCACAATTGAAGGAGCGACTCCCGATATGGCAGTACTGTTATAATAGTCCATTAAGTATAAAGACAATGGAGGAAACATTGTTTTAAAATTTTCATACGAAAATAGTGTACAAAGCAACTCTTCCCTCTCCCCTTGAATAACAATCTTTACATGTTCTGACTTACTCCCTAATGTTTTCATTTTTATCTCTGTGATAGGAATACTTATCAAAAAAAAAAAATCTCTGTGATAGGAATACCCTGAATATTCCAAAGAGGAGTTTGTGCAAGGTCTTAATCATTCATATGAAGCATGAACCATAAGGTTGCCTTTAAGCCCTTGAATTCTTCAAATAAGAACTCACCACTATTTTATGAGAAACTACGGAGTTGGAAGAATGTAGACTCCAGCTTAAAGGCATCATCAACATGAGAGATGCTAAAGGCCAAGTCAGTAGTGACTTGTGAGAACCTTGTGTGGGGACAAAATCACAAAAGTATGTAATAACGACTAGAGGCCGTGCAAGATGTTACCATGAATGCAAGCACATCTAAATCGAACATTTTCTCCAGAACACTAGATTTAGTGATTGCTCATTTACACTTAGTTTCTCCATTGCATTGCATGTTTAGTAGAATAACAAAGAGAATGCCAACAAAAATGGTACGCAACCTTTGCAGTATTGGCCAGACAAGGGCAAAGTTTAACTGCATGAAAAATAAGCTCACGAGTTGGAATTCAAACTTAGAGGCAGTACAAAGAATCCAAGTTCTGACCTATAATCAAGCACTCACCAGTAGTCTGCCAGTCTATAGATAGACGATGTACTTAACTTTTTCTGACTTCTGAGTTGAGCTACCCAAAAGGGGGCATTACAACATAATTCTAAAGCACTTCAAAAGCTTATGAGAGAAATTCATAAAGACCTACTTCCCGACAACCACACTTACAGGGAAATTAATACAGTAAAATAAACAAAAAGCAAACGCTCAGTTAGGAGAGTGTTTTTAAATAATGGATAATTCACCTTGGTTACCTGAGTTAGATTTTGTTCACCCTCACTAAGAGAGGGTGAAGATGTGTGGGTCCAATGGGATCAATACACTTTTTTGGTATAGATGGACTTACTTTTTGGTGGGAACCACACTTTCTCCACCAATAAAAGGGAGGGTATTGTTCACCCTCATTCAATGAAGGTGACTAGAATCATTCTCAGGTTACCTAGAAACATTGGAATCAATCAGAGCAGTGCTCTGACGAGTGACGACTAACAATAATGAAGATGCAGCTAGTTATTTCAAAATAACCACAACAAACCTGTTTGTTGTCAAATCCTAAGGCATCCAAATGCTTGAAAAACACCTGGATGAGATACTCAACGACAGCTGAACCTTTCCCTGCCACTCTACTCAGAGAGCACAGGCACCTGAGACAGAAGAAAATCAACTGTGTAAATAATATCAAAGCAAAGCATCAATCATATACCACCACATAACTAAAGTTGTGCATAAAAATCTAAAACTTGACTGAACCAAGAAAGCATTATCTCGATATTCAGAAGTTAGAACAAATTTATATCCACAAATCGACTCTAACTACAGCTATGCCCGCCATTTTTTTTCTGGGTACATTATGCCCACCATCTTTTAGTACCACATAAATGAGGCATCACTGTTCACTGTTCTAGGCAACAAAAACAGCACTAATTTTTATCCCTAATCCACACACCACTTACTAAATATATCACTATCTTGTCCATAAGGATTCTCCTACGAACAATGATATTCAAACTCTGAAAAAACATGATATAGCTTTTTGGCATGATGACTGTTAGATAGCTTGATATATATTGTTGGGCCCATTTTCTAACATCTTAAGCTTTTTGGACAATTGGTAACTTAACAATGACAAGTGTTTTCCGTCCTACCGTCGTGGCATGGTCTTGAGTCACATGAATTAGTCTCTCTATCAACCACACAAAGGAAGTAAGGTTGCCTACTACCTATCAGATCCGAAACAATAGTGGAAACAAAAGCCTCATAAACAGTTTTCCCTAGGGTAAATAGTAAGAGCTATGATGTTTTAACCCCTTCGCACCTCTCATGCATGGCCTCAGTTTCCTCAATCTGCTCTTCGAGTTAGTAGGTAAGCAGCTAGTTGGCCTTCCAACATCGAGTCATACATACCTTTCAGCTCCCCTAATAACCTATGTAAAACGAAGCGATCCTATGGTGGGAACAACTAATCAAATCAAAACTCTTCAACCATATACGACAAGATTTTCCTCTTTGCCAACTCCAATGACCAGATAAGGAGTCACAGTGGAGGCCACTAAATAAAACCCATATAGATATCCCAAATAGATATCTAGTCCATAAACCTGACATAAACAAGAATAACATTCACACTATGTAGCACGGACATTTGTCGGAGGTCACGTACCGGTGTTAGACACTTGTCAGACACCGAGACTCTCCGGACACTCCCCGGACATGTGTCCGACACTCATATTCAAAGGGCCCCATTTTTTATCAATGTTTTCCGTTTGGACACTCCAGGGACACTTTCAAAAATGCTCTGGACACTTGGAAAACAAGTTGGGGTTAATAAAAAAAAAGAAGTGGGATCTAATTAAAAGGAATGTCATATTTTTTGTGTGACAGATGATGGTTTATTGGCAGGAAAGGCACACAAATGATCAAATGCTTTTAGTTGAAATACTTTTATGAATGATATGATGATGGTTATAATTTAATGTATATGTAGTGTTGCATATTTACGGTGAGAACCTTAATTTTTTTTTTACTTTTTCTTCATATGATAGTATACATATATACTTTTTAAAACGTGTCCCTAAGGGTCGTGTCCATTTTTTAAAAATTCATGATGTCGTGTCCGTGTCCGTGCTACATAGCATTCACATTATGATATTCTAAGGACTTTGTCACACATCGCTTCTATAAACCACCCAAACTTGGTTAATAAGTCTTGTTAAGTTACCATTGTTCCAAAAGCTTAAGCTGTTAGGAATGGGCCCAACAATATACACCAAGCCATCAAACAAGTCCAAGAATAGCGCACGTGTTACCATACTTGTACACTGTACTTGGAAAAAATCTGATGTGGCAACTTAAAGGGCCCAAGTGCAGGTTTTACATGAGGCTCATCAGGTGATAATATGGGCGCCAAGTATGGGCCCACCACATCAGATGGTACCCAAATGTGGTGCACAAATGAGTCATCATCGCATTAATCGTAGTCTAAAGGCCACTCCACCGACTGCCAATTGGTTGTGGTAGATTAACCGAAACTCTTACACGGTATAAGAGTCGGGTCTTGAGTGGCCGCGTGCCTCTGCCTTGGGTCTATTTCTCATCTCTCTCTGACCTCCACATAATAATTTATCGTATTACACATCCTTAAGTATTCACAGTTCACACATCTCCAAGCTCGCTTGAGATTCTACCAGTGTACTTTCGTTCCTTAGTTATCAACTTCAAAGATTTCATCCCTCGGGATTCAAAGTCCAAAAATTTCATAGTATAGTTGGTCCCTTCGAAAATGAGATTTATTATTGTTTAGTAAACAAAATGGCAATTGAGTATACCAATGCTCTGGACTATCAATGAAGGAAGCATGGTAATGTGCACAGAAATTGAATTGGGTCTCTAGGCCTGCCCTCTCTG
>JAOTQK010000002.1:4045407-4064015 GCA_025642025.1 Rhododendron ferrugineum
GGGGGGGGCGGGGGGGGGGGGGGGGGGGGGGGTGATGGATTTTCGGCTGAAAGAGTATTCAGAATATATAGGTGTTTAGAATGTATGGGAAGGCTATTTCGCAGCTGTTCTGGACACTAAATTATACCTGTTGTGTTTGTCTTCTTTCTCAAGCTAGGGTGCTAGGGTTGATTAAGGGGAACTAGGTTTCAGGAGGGACTAATACAGATCTGAGATCTAAAAAAAGCAAAAATAAAGATGACGACGGCGAGGAAAAGTGTGAGTACAGCACCTAGCTCCCGTAGGCACCAAGCTGGGATTAGAAGGGCATCACAATATCCAAAAGAAGTTTCATAAGCTGGGGGATTCACTGAAACTTATTCATTCTCAAATTAGAGGTTTTGACAGTACAAAGCCCCAAGGAATCCTAAACCCGGCTTGGATTCCTATTTAGAAACTAGGTTTTTAACTTCCAAAAACCTGTGCAAACACTTTAAATAACTTAATCATTCTTCAATTAGAGGTTTTATTAATGGTACAAAGCCTCAAGGAATCCTAAACCCGACTGGGATTCCTATTTAGAAACAAGACTTTTAACCTTCCAAAAACTTGTGCAAACAGTTTAAACCTAAATAAGCCCATACTTATAAATCCAAAGACAAAACTATACCCATGTAACCTACAGAACAAAGCTTAGTAGACTATTGCCATGCAAGAAACTAATTCTGCAAAATAAAAGAACACATAAAAATATGCAGATGACATGTAGCTAACATGCTATAAACACCTTATGGAGCCATTTCATACTTGCTAAAATCATCAACACGTGCACCATAATTCTTTAAGAATAATAATAGAGACAACATTTAGTTTACTTTGTCACAACTCAGGGTGTCCAAGCCAAGTTACATGCATCTTGAGTCTTGACTATTACCCCAGAGGAACTTGCATCCAAGCCAACTTACGCAAATAAGTATACTAACTAATGTACTAAATATGCATTTGCCACTACCTAAATGAAATAAGCCCACTCATGTATTCCACTCTTCATTGGGGTGGTTATGACATGCACATCTAGTGCATGTGATAATACATTATTTAGTGTCTATAGCACTGCTCATTATTTAAATAGGATATCAAAACAAGCGCTTCCTATTGCATCCAACACATGAATACGTAAACAAGAAGCAAAGATGAATAAGCAAACGAGAACCTAGAATATTAAAATACTTTGAAGGTCTAGCAAGTAGCAACCATAGCAGACGTACGGAACAAGAAAATAGCAACCAAAGCAGACATATGGAACAAGAAAATAGCAACCAAAGCAGACGAGTGGAACAAGAAAATAGCAACCAAAATGTCAAATTACTTGATGCAGGCATGGACAACGGTTAAGAAAGAATGGCGAACAATCATCTGCTTCAGATCTTGTTCAAGTTCTTCCACAACATTTTGAGGAAGCCTTCGAAGCAAGGGCAGAACAGAATCAATTATAAAGATTATGCTCTCCAGTAGCTGTGCTACTGCACGATTGTCAGCCTGAAAGTAAGTAAACCGAGTATCAAAACTGATGCAAGACAACTGCATTCTGTCATTTTATAACCTTTTCAAGAGCATAAGAACAGAGTTCACAGAAATGAGAAGTTGAAACACCAATACAAGCATCTCAAGTATAAACACAGATCAAGATATCTCACCAATCTAGAGAAAGGAAGCATGTGCATGCATGCCATGAAAAAGGCATAAGCATGTAAGTTAGCTAAATTAAAGAGCCCCTTGTGCCAGGTAATAACTTCAAGCACACTCTAGGGCAATATGAAAGTTAATCCACTCCAATAAGAAAATCGATACCTCCCAGTGGAAGACACCACGCTTTTGGCGCAGGAGGTGACTCAAAGTCCAAGATCACACTAAATGGTGGACAGAGGCCTTTGTTTTGCCTTGTTGCGTACAGCGATATATCTTTTCTATAGCCCCACCCATGTCTGGCAGAGGGAGGAAAGTTGAGGCAAACACTAGCACAGAGCCCACCTACTAACTAGACGGAAAAGAAATATGGAAAAAGGAGAAAAGGAACTAAAAAGTAAACGGAAAACCAAAGAAAAAAAAAACCATTCCTGAGGAATATACTACTTCTGTTGAAAAGTTATTACCAAGTTTTGGCTGGAGAAGCAACTACCTCCTTTCCCTAAAGAGCCATTTGGGGTACTCATGCGCCGACCAATGTTTCTTTTTTTTGCTTGGTGTGAGGCTAAGGATAAGATTCTCACTAGTCACTATAGATAACCTTCTCCGGCGTCGAATGGTTATGGTGAATTGGTGTTGCATGTGCTTGAATGCGGTTCTTGTATCGTGGGGCACGTCGTGGGTTTTCTCTGCAACGGTGATAGAGAGCTTATTCAAGAGTGGTATGGGGTTAGAGTGGGTAGAAGAAGAAGGAAGCTATGGATTATGATCCCAATTGTGCTTGATGTGATCAATTTTGAGGGATAGGAATCGTAGATATTTTGACGGGGAGGAGAGGCCATTGTTCAAAATTAAGAGTCTTTTGATTTCTACTTTGCTTAGTTGGGAGTCCAGGGAGTGCACCCTACTTTGAGTCAATTCTTTGATATGTTAGATATTTTTGGAGCATAGAGGGGTATATAGGTCCTTTTTTTCTATGACCTTTTCTTTTTTTCCTCGCTTTCTTTTCTTCATGGGTGGCATCCCCTTAATGCCTTTTCAATAAAACTTTATTACTTACCAAAAATAAAGAAGTATAGAAATGATATTCAGACCCCGCTCCAGCCTCACACTCTTACTGCGTAAGGTTGAAAGGAAAAATGAAGTGTAAAAGACTTAAAGCCGAAGATGAACATTACTCCCCCAGTATTATGGGAAAAAATTCTAGACAAGGCCCAGTTATCAAACTAATAATGATGCAAACAGCAATGCTGTGTGTTATAAAAATTTACAAAGTCAATTTACATCACTATCTACTTCGAAAACCAATAATCCTTCCAAGGAGAGAGAGCAGTAAAACAATTAGGCAAAAGGCAGACATTCAATGACAGCAGTAATGGCTGTTCCATAACAAAATATGAAGCTGTGGATAACCTGAGTCTTTAGGTACGGCTGTAGAGTGACCACAAACTGGGAAGGATCAGTAGCCGGAGCACATAATGTAGGATCCACAACACAAAAAGCATGCAAGAGAAGCACATATGGAAGTGTACGCGCCTCAACTTCCTCATTGTTCATTTCCTCAACCTGAACAATAATAAATATCCCACATGTGGGTATGATGAAAAAAAAAGCACCAAAACATTTGAAAGGCTGAGAAGAAAAAGAATACCTGCAATATCCTTTCGAGCAAGAACTTGCACATCAATTCACAGCGCCTCCGCACAGATGCAAGAGAAACAGGATTGATGCCAACAGCCTTGGTTGATTGTGGGAAAAAATCAAGCACTAAGTTACGCTTAATTACGGTGACAAGAACTTGATGATTTGGCATCTTCCTTAACATCTCAACCATCTGCTCAGTTTTCTTTGCGACTTCCAGTGGAACAGAACTACTACCTCCATAGAGACGAGCCTGTGAACTCGGTTCCTCAAACCAGAATTCATAAAATGTCTTGCAGACAAGATCCTGTCAAGCAAGAAAAGGAAATTGGAAACCAACTTCAAATAAACATATTAATGTCCAAGATTTTTTCTTAAGTTAGTTCAATGGTGCTCAAGGGGGGCAGTACAACACTTCTGTACAAAGCCAACAGACTTGTATTCCACAAAAGAATCAAAAAAAAATTAATAATAATAATCAACTCAAGCAAGGTGTTCACAAATCTCCCAGCAAAAAGTTTTCTTTCTCTTAGTTAATTCCTTGAAAGAACCACCGGCTCTTTTCCCCAAAATGTACCAACCGAAACAAATGGGGATAGTCTTAGATCTTATCCTTCTTTCTACTATGGTGGCCCCTCCCAATTACATACTCCCTCCGTTCCAAAATGAGGGACCTTTTTGGGAAAGCGTGTTATTTTCAATTGCTTATATTTTTCAATGTGAGTGAAAAAATATGCAATATGGATCTTGTTTGATAGATTTTAATTAGTTCTATTAAACAAAGTTTTCAAAATAACATAAAATTTCATAAATCAGAAGATATAAGCATTTTAAAATGACACGGAATCCCAAAAAGGTCACTCATTTTGGAACGGAGGGAGTATCAATTTGGCCAACAATCTTGAGACTAAAAAAGTTTGCCAATTCTATCCATTAAATAATGCAAGACAGAACAAACAGTTATTCCAATTAAACCTTGTCCCCTATTTGAATGTTTCTTGACGCAATAAACCAACTGAAGAACTAAAACGAATTTATCGTTCTTTCTACCTATCTTTCCGATTATCTTTTCCTGACGTTCAATAATGTCATCAATCAAAGACAAGACCACATAAAATCAATGGATAATGAGGCCAGATGAATGCCTTATCATAAACAATTGACACGATAAGAAGCAAAACTAGAAAGGAGATCTGGGTGGATTATTAGATTAATTTCATTGTTTCAGAACTACCTGAATACTGGATTCTTCATCACTAATACGAGAAATAATCTCAATGCAAGCCCTTGTAAATGCTGCAAAATCAGTATTTGACGTGCACATCTCTCTTATGATTTTGATAGCCCGTTTTCTGACACTTACACCAGTATCCTTCATCCTCTCAGCAACTTTCTCAAAATACTACAACAAAACCGTAGATAAAAAAAGATGAATAGAATCAGTGAAGCATCTTCGTAAAATACAAGGATAGGTGCGTTCAATTTGCACTACCTGCAACCCAACATCAGGATGAGACGCAATATGCCGACCAACAAGTTCCAGTGCTACTTCTCTAACAGATATAGCAGAGTCACAAAACCTTCCTTCAACAGCCATTTGGACAAATTTGTCACATAAAACCTCTGGATCAGCTTCTACAATGATACTAACCTGCTCTCATCATCAAATCAGAGGGAGGATGAGTGCCTTCAACAAAACCAGAAAAAGAAGATTTCTCCATCAAAATGACTGAACAGATATTGCCTCAGAATGACACGGGAATTTCACTTACTGCTCGTAATGCCTTCGAACGAATCACTGGAGAATTCTCCCTTAAACTTGCCTGAAACGGACCACATTAGAAATCAATCACTACCACAACTTATTATACAGATACAAGCGATAAATAACTTACCAGAAGCATGTGAAGAATCTTGTCAAATCCTCTGGAGAAAGAATTATTTTGTCCCAATGCCAAAGCTATCTTCTTGACTGACTCCCTTGACAATAATGACGAAACAATCCCAGAGTTACGCACAATAGCTTTTGACTTCAGTCTCGCCAGGTGGTAAGAGAACATCTGTGAAGAGATCTCAACATCCTTGTACCATATGCAAAGATAAAACCTGCACGAAATGACCTTAACATAGCACCAAAGCAGAATGCTACAATAATTTAATAAGCAAAAGAGGCCAGAATGAGGTACAAACCAGCGGGTAAAGAGATGCACATCCTCAGCAGAACCACCATCCTGCAGGTAATTCAGAAGCATCTGCTGAACAACCTCCACTTTTGCAACAGAATTGGCATTTTCGGAAGATTTTTCTGATAGACTACCATTGTTTAAGCCATCATCCTTGCAATGTGCTTTGCAATAGGATTGCAAAACAGCAAGTTGTTTCTGACATTGACAGAACTGACAGTACCAGCCACGGGTAGGAACTTCACGTTCTCTAACTCCCATGCAGTCTGCATGAAACAATCTCTGACAACCTTGACATAGAAACAATGGTTTTTCAATCTTTTCATTCCTACACAAGGCACATGCATCATTGGCATAACTGCATTCAGGATTATCAATATTACTCAACTCCTCCACTATCCAAAAATTTTCTGTCCTGTAAAGGACAGCATCATGTTTCAACCTTGCAGCAATAGTCCCAAGGATATCTATGGCCATGGAACGTGCGGCAATATCTTTGGATTTCAGCCCAGCATTCTGAAGTAGTAATACACAGAGAACCTACAAAATAACTGTCCCTTAACATGAAGACTATAAAATGGAATCAAGAAAAGGTAAGACTCTGTGTAATACAATCATACCTCCAGAATGGGAGCAGAGGCAGGATATTCAGGCAGATTCAATGTCGTAAGTAAATCCACAACAAGGCTCTCCATCATCGTTTTCACTTCAGATGCATCTTGACTTTTTGTACTAGCAAATCGTTGAAGGACTTTACTCCAAAAAAGGCAACATGATTCGGTAACAGCCTCATGGCATTTAGTAGGGGAACTGGAATCAATTGAGGCCTCAAAAATAAGGTTTCCATTTGCTTGCCTTAAGGCCTCAGGAAGATTTGCACTAGAGTGAACCAACTGAATCAGCAAAGCCGTTATCATCTGGATCTGCCTTTGTTCCTCATCAGGTAGATGATAAGTTCTTGGTATTCTTTTGGAGAATGGTAACTTCAAGAGCAGTTGAAGTACTTCATCTATCACGTAAGTTCGATGTTGCGTGTATGAGTAAAAAATCTGCACTCATGGTAACAAGATACCAAGCAAATCAGACCAAACAGGCAGTCACAAAATAATTTGAAGTAGTAGCAAATTACACAACACAGAAAGCATGTATTTTTAATACCCCGCCGATTAAACTAATGGCTTTCAGTTGCAAGAGTTGGATATTATCCACCAAGAGTGTTGTGAAGCTTGTCCTCAATAATTGTAGAATACAACTATCTGATAAGTGCTCTATTGTCAACAAATCCTTGAAAAAACCAAGAATGGTGCATAGTTTCTGAAGTATAGTGTTCACAGCAGCAGAGACCCTAACAAGGCCACACATGCAGACAGTAAGACAGAAACTCAAATTGAATAACCAAAACGATTAGCATGCTGTTAGAAGAGAAAATCATAGTACTAACTACTAAGCACACCTGTTCACTGATGATTTCTTCACTTTTGCACTCCTAACAGTACGTTTTCTCTTGCTTGTAGAACCATATTCAGCACCCTCGTCGTCATCTTCATCTGAAATTAATGCAAAATGAGCATTAAAAAGCCTTTACATAAAGTAATGAAGCAGTTACTGAATGTAAGCAGCACCTTTTCTAGCACCACCTTAATCACCCACCTTCAAAAACCCCAGTTTCAACAGGTTTGTGCAAAGCACGATATGCAGGATCACAAGCTGACATAATGTCAGCAATTTGATGCTTAGAGAATTCCAGAATCCTTTCAATGAGCTGGTATGGGTAAACAACAATGAGTCGAGAAGCAGTATGTCTATATGAGCTTACAAGGCAGTTCAGCGCAATAACATATTGCAGCAGATTTCTGATAAATGTAACACAGAAGTTGGTCTGAAGCATGTACCTCTTCATTGTATAGCTGCTTTGGCATGTCATTATAAGCCATTATGGCAAGAGCAGCATGAATAGACTCCAGAGCACCACAAATAGATGACACTACATCTGAATCAGACTGAAATTTATGGAATATGTTAGAAGTTTGAACAATTATCAATATGACCACAAAAATGAGAAAATAGAGCAAGAAACAATAAGCACAGAAGGAATGCAGAATATGTATGCCATCTGAACTGAGACTTTGGATACTGTGATACGGAAGGACTTGGGCTTACTAAATCTAAGAGAAGAGGTAGCCCTACACAAAGCTCAATGGAAAAACATGATTCAAGTAGACGACCCCAATTGATTGGGACACTAGGCTCGGTTTGTTTATTAACTGAGAACTGTATGACAGACAACAGGCAGAACAGAAACAAAGATTTTCAACTTACATGTTCACATTCATTAACTGACAAACCTTCTGACCGATGAATCTGATGATCTAAAACCCTCAAAAGTCTTACAAGGACATCTACAGGAATCAAATGTAGGACTTTCTTCGTCCGGCTTGATAAAATTTCATTCACAAGCTGTCTAACATCAGCAACAGGCAACTGCAACCATTCTGCATCATCCCGATCATCACTTGGAATTTCTGCTCTGCCACAGAACTCCTCCAAGAACTCACAGAAGCCTCGAATAGCAGCGTCTAAGCCAACAAAGTGAATTAACACAAGTACAAAACCAAAAATAAAGAACTGAAGAATCATAAACAACAAGCTAACCTTGAAGTTCAATGGGATCAGGAGCAACTGATGATGGATAGTCTTCGCTTCTTTTTTTCTTAACTTTCGGTTTTCTAGAAGATGTAAATGTCTCCTGAAATTAATAAATAAATTAAGAACACAAAAAATACAAGCAACAACTGATTTCAAGGAAAATAAAAAAGTACAATAACTCAGGAAACAAAACCAATCCAATCAATAATTGCTTCAATGAAATACACATACATTAGCAAGAGTGTAGTCTGGCTGATGATTGTGATTTCCTGCAAAGTCCCTTCGCGGTTGAATAGCAATGGGTGTACTCTGTTCAAAAGGCTTTTTTTCAGATACTGAACTACTAGAAACTTGCTCCTTGAAAGGACCTGAGAAACTTGAACAATGCAATAAACAATAAGCGCCGCAACATTAAATGTCTTCAAACAATCATTCTTGCGTTGACAAGTATTTGTCATGAAAAGATACCTAATTCACCACCAAAAAAATAAAACAGAAGCTTACTAAAATGTTTACTGCACGTAACCTGGACGTTCTGCAGACAAAGGCCTTAGCAGAGAGAAAGAATTATGATCAAATCGGACCCTCTTTCATCCAAAAGTTTAACCCCAATGCCTATTGTACAATGAGTCTAGCAAAGGCATATCTAGTATTACAGAAACCAGATTGTAATGGAAGACTAACCGCAGTCTAAACTGAACCAGTCCTTATTAGGGGTATATTTTACAAAGAAAATAAATCCATAAGAAAGTTCTGCCCGACAAATAACTAGAATTTACATGATTACATAACTTATTAAACCAGCCAATCATACTCAAATAAGAAGTTGAGTGAATGAGTTTATAAGGAAGTTTCACAAAAACTTAAAAAGTATAAACAGCACAAAACAATGATACCCATCTGAAGCCAGAAAATTATGGTTCATAAATCATCCTTGCACTAGTTGGGCCATACATAAATCCTCAAGTATTACTATTATATAAGACGTGAATGTACACACTGTAAAACAATTCTTCCATTTCTTCACAACCCATGTTTTCTATCAAATTTGATAGGAAACCCCAACTAACATGGTCATAAGCCCTCTGAATGTCCAAATGGATTGAGACTTACACAATAATACAAGTGTTTGGGCTAAGCATCTTAAATATCTTTTCCATAGTCAACATGTGCCAAACCCAATGTTTAAAAACCGGACCGGCCGGTTCAACCGTCAACCGGCCCTTACTCCGGTCCAGATTCACCCAAAAGCCATTTTTGTATCTAAAATTGGCTTCTAGTGTGAGAACCATTCAAAACTAAAGGTTGAACCGCCAAACCGTAAGAACCGGGCACAGGTCAATCGACCCGGAAAGAAATCATGAACTCAGAGGGCCACACTTTATTGCCATAGATGCGCATGATGACAAAGTGGTGCATGGGACCACTACTCACTGGTCCAAGCACACGGCTTGCTGTAATTTAAGCTGTCAAACATTGTGAACCTTTTATAGATCCGAGAGGTTCCAGCCTCCAGGAGTTCTATTTCCCACGCAATGATGGAACCAAAAAGTTCAGAATGCACCTCAAGCCCAACTCTTCCTCTCTTCAATCCAAATAATAGAGGATACGTTTATTTTTACATGTTTCTATGCGTGTATTTTTTATACGCTCATTTTATTATATTTTTTCTACTTACTTGTGACATTCCCGTTCAACCGCGGTTCAACAAGTGGCCCATCCGCCTGGTCCCTTTTCTTGTTCCCTCACCGGTCCAGTTTTCAAACGTTGCCTAAACCAATGCATATATGATCCGGTGCTTATCATGGCCTCAGCCAACAGCTTCATTGGCCCAATTCCTGGCCTTTTGCAACTTTATCTAGGACTAAGTTACTCCTCAGATAGTTACCCAAAAAGAAAAAGTTACTCCTTTGACCAATGTGTACCCCTCTCAACAACTTCCACTCATTTTACTTCAATCCTAGTCACTTTTAAATTTTGAGAAAGCAATTGTTGCTACTCTAACACTTATTCTTGTAATACCACTCCACGTGAATGTCCTCGTAACAAGCTATATATATTGGCCATGCGTTCTGACAACATACCATTCTTTATCATGCAACTGCACTAATAATTAACTCAACCAGCACTCCTTTAACTTAGAGCAAGTCTAAAATCACTCTTGTTCTTTCAATACTTTTTCATTTTCTCCGTTATGGTCCAAGTTGAAAAACAAAGAATTGGAAGTAGCATTGAGAAGAAGATACAACACAACACAGAATCATTGAATTAAAATTAAAAAAAGTTCATCAACCAGCGATACAACAAGTACCAAGAGTGAAACCGTGAATTCCCATTCCATTTACTTTCACAAAAATTAAAATCGTGAGACATATCAGAAAAGATTGAAGTAGTTCGAATACTTGATTTACCTGATGTACTGCATTCAAATGCTTCAGAATCACATTGAAGTACTTCATTGTACAGAACTGGGGGCTCTAAAATGCCATAAGAAAGCAGAGTTGCTTCGGCTCTAAGATTCCTGCAAAAAGAAAACGAAGTCAATGAAAACAAAGGACCAGCACTTATAACAATAATACTCAAATTTATATCTCCATGTAATCTTCATCCAGACAGTACGTCAGTACCCAAGACAAACTTATGAAATTCATGATGCAAGATTTACAGAAAACTGGGTGATATCGAATAAAGTGGTTTTCTAGAGGATGAAAAGGCAACAGCATTGGACAACGTGTTTGGGTTGGCTTAGGCCTGATTTAGTAATGTTTTCAGGGTAAAAGGGAAAAGCAGATCGTTCTTGGATCGTGAACAGTACCCGGGGGAATGTTCAAGTTCTTTCTTCAGAAGAAGAAGATAAAGAAGAAAAACAAGATTCTTTGCTTCATGAGCATTTCATCAGACAATCTGGAATGCCAGAAGCACTACGAACCTTTTGTCTTCATAATTCTGCAGTTACAGTAAAAAGCAAGGGAAAGCTTCTTGCCTAAAGACGAGTTCAACATCCCTAAAGTGGGCAGGGCGTATATCAAACACCTTTCCTTTTACTATCCTATGTTTCAAAATCATATGCCGAGCCATGCCCCCTTTCCTGGCTGGTTGTCCTTTGAAGAAGAGACACAATACTTTTCCCACGCATAATATTTTATCAATGCTTTGCTGCAACCATACCCTGCGCAATGGTCGAATGAATCCTAAAAGACAATTCCGCAAATGCTATCCCTACATGAAATAGTGAGCCTTCAAACCTAGTACAATGCTTAAACCAATAAAAGACAAAATCACTATCTAGATGGGCTACTCATATATAAGTTGAAAAAGACAGCAATCATGAACATGGTACTAGGCCACTTCACCATGTGAATTAGTATTTTGATGGCACTGAAATCCGTCAAGTTAATGTTTGATCTGAAGAGAAGCAATGATTTGGAAATTCTCCTTTCTGAGCTTGCTTCTATATAGATTAAGCAATAGAAACTCTGCTTTTCAAATTCTAAAAAGAATTGAACATCAAAGTTGGATCATGCGAGGGTTCCGGTCAAAGGTACTGAGGCAAGAAGTGTGCTCGTGCTTCGGCTTATTTCTCATGGGTGCAATGCTCACTTTGTGCGATAGAGAATGCAAGCAAACAGAGTCGCCATGGTTCCTTGAGTGCCAGCCGCAGAGAGGAATGCCATCAACTGCCCTTCGAGTAGCAGGCGGCTAGGCGAAGTCTCTTAGTTCTTCAAGGAGACTCATGTGAACCTCCTTTTCTTCTCATGCTTTTGGTCGCTGTAGTGGTTTTATGAGACCTCTCGTAATCTTATTCTCATTTATGATGCCTTTCCTCTCAAAGGTGAAGTCGAGTAGCTAATAATGACTTATTCTCATCTCTGCATCTACGCACAACTTTTTCACACAGCTTGCCTCCAAACAAACAACTGACCGTACTTGACAATAAAATAAACGACCAAATATCAACTGGAAACAACTGGCAGAATATACGTTTTCATCGTTTAAATAACATGCATTAGCTTGTTTCTTCTACATTTGCAGCAAATAACTAACTAAGGTGAATACTGCATAATATTAAGTTCTAAACTTAAAAAGATACGTACAGAGATAGAGATCGATGGGAAGAAATAGTAGGAAAGACAAGGTAAGGCATATGTATAAGATTGAAGTTGAACACTATAAGTGTTAATTCCATTAACGCATGCAACAATTTAATTCCTAAAATAACGAAATGAGCTCAAATAACATTCTTTAGCTTGTTTCTTCTAAATTTACTGCAAATAACTAACTCAGAGGACTGCACATAATCTTAAAGTTCTAACTCCAAAAAATACGCACACAGAGTCAGATGCGAACAATGTAAGGGGAAAAAAAGGGTCAAGCGTATGTATAACATTGAAGTTGGCCACTTCAAGTGTTAATTCCACTAACGCATGCAGCAATATGATTCCTAAAACAAATAAACGAGCTCAAATTACATGCATTAGGCATTAGCTTGTTTCTTCTAAATTTACAGCAAAATCACTGAGTTCTAACTACAAAAATGCGTACATAAGTAAAGCCAGGTGGGAAAAAATAGGAGGAAAGAAAAGGTCAAACATATGTATTAAGATAGAAGTTGTCCACGATAAGTTTTAATTCTGCTAATGCATGCAACAATTTGATTCCTAAAATTAATAAACGAGCTCAAATAAGATGCATTAGCTTGTTACTTCTAAATTTACAGAAAATAACTACCTAACTAAGCATAATCTAGTCCTAACTTTGAAAAGCTTGATATACATTGTTGGGTCCATTTCCTAACAGATTAAGCGAATGGGTCCTAGATTCAAGAATCAAGACTCTCTGTTTGCATTTGTTTCTCATTTGCAAAATGTGATTGCACGTGGTGAAACATGTTGAATAGCTAGATATTGTATATTGTTGGGCCCATTTCCTAACCGCTAAAGTTTTTGTGACAATTGGTAATGTAACACTAACTTCAAAAAATACGTACATAGATCGAATTGGAAGGAAAAAAAGTAGGAAACAATAAGTCAACTGCATGTATAAGATTTTGACTACTACAAGTTTCAATTCCACTCGCACATGCAAACAATATGACTCCTCGAACAAATAAACTACTCAAAACCACCAGAAAAACACTCGCAAGTACGAAACATCAGTTGCTCGGAGCAGCCACTAACCGATGCAACAATATGATTCCTACAACAAATAAACGAGCTCAAAACCTTAGTCACGTAACCCTTCTGTACGCCCTCCGCTCCTCGTTCTGGGCTGGCGCTCTTAATCCTCACTCTCGCAAAATTCAGCAATTTTGAGTGTTTTCGTGCTTTCCCACTCGCGCACACCAACACGAATTATGTCACTTGGAGCATGATATTGAAGTTGACCACTATAAGCTCCAATTCCACTAACACATGCAAGAACATAATCCCTACACTAAATAAACAGGCTCAGAACTACCAGAAAAAACACTCACAAGTACGAGACATCAGTTGCTCTGAGCAGATCAGCAACCTTCCCGCACTGATTCACCACGTCACTCCGATTCAACGACCTCGAACCACTCCCCGCGGCTCCTTCGAACAACCGCAGCTCCTGATCGAACGCGCCGCAGAACACCGGCAGCGACGGCAGCGGCAAGCACGGCGCGACTTCGGAGTGGACTGTGTTTGGGAGGCTGATGCCACGTGGACCGCCGGAATTCGACATTGGAACAACAGAGAGTACGATACGGCGATTACTGCCGGTACAGAGACTATATAAGTGGAGAAATACTCATTGAGAGCTGGGGAGTGGAAATCTCGAAGGTTTGATTGTTGATTTTAGGGTTTTTTTTTTTTCAAAGGAGGAAGCCCTAGAGAGAGAAAAGGGGAGAGAGAAGGGAATGGCGGGGAAAAGTGGGGAGGAATTTTTGGGATAATTTTGCGAGGGGGAATTTTTCTGATCTGGTGAATACTGAATAGCTTGTGGAAAACGAGTCAGAGTTGTGGAGTTACGGAAATGCCCTTGATTAGCTGTTCGTTGTTCAGTTTTTTTTTTTTTTCTTTTTGCCTTTTTTTGGGATTAACTCGAAGACATTACAGAGATTTCATCTCAAAACTACCAAAATCTAGACACGAGCATAGCAGGCTAATAACACATACTGCAAAACCAGACCAACAACAGCCACTTTAAACAACGGGTATTTGTGACTCGCTGTCCGTTGTTTAAATTTCATTTTGTTTAAGTTTTTCAACGTAGTTGGATTATCTAATTCTCCACACCTACCAAAGAGACTATAAAGTTCAATGGCAACAGTATTTATTAGGGTTGAAAATAAAAACAGGTAAACCAAATCGAAGACCGAAATAGGACCAAAACGTTTGATTTGGTTTGGTTTCTAGAGGTAAACAGTTTTGTCCGATTTTGAGTTTTTGTGAAATCAGAAAAAAATTGGACCAGTTCAGTTTTCCATCCTTCAATCAAAAGTAAATCGGGTCAGACCAGATTTATATGTACACATTACAAAATTTTAAAGTATTGATAGAGATACATTGGCACACATTAAAGAAATTTAAAGTATTGATAGAGATATATTGGCACACAAAATTAGTTGAGTACACATCTCAAGTGTCTCTTAGAGCATCTACATGCCATATTTAGGCTCCGTTCCCGAACGTCAAATAAAGCCTTATTTTTTAAGAAAATAATTTCAAACTAAAAAATGATGGGCTTATTGAAATCTAAAAATATGTAATATGGATATTGTTTGAAAGATCTCATTTAGATCTTTAATACGGTGAAAAAAAATTAAATTTTTTTTTCATTTACATTATTTTTGAGTTTGCTAATGTAAAATAAGTACTTATTTTTTAAGAATGTGTTCTGGAACTGGCTCTTAGCTTTGTTAACATGTGTGGCAAATTGAAGAGTCATTTGGATCAAGTGCACTCCAAATAACTATTCAAATTTGAAGTTTTTTTTAATGACTTTTTAACCTTAAGTGACCCACTTTGCCAAGTAAATGAATCCATTAATAACTAATCATAGTTGGCATTTTAAATAATCACTTCTCTCTTTCAAACTTGAAAAGAGAACGTCACACCAAAATAGTAAAGCAAGTTTGCTACTTCTCTCGGAGTGCATTTTGCTTACATGGCTCTTCAATTTAATTTTATTTTTATAAGCGCATGGCTCTTCAATTTTATTTTAGTTCTTCGTTTGATACTTCCCTTGAAGATGTTCTTAGAGAGCAACTAGATGAAGTGGAAAAAACGTGAACAATATAAACAAAGTTTAAGTGTTCATTTAGTTTTTTACTTAATTTTATAATACTTCATTGTTTAATCCGTATCTACGATGGCCGATGTTTGTTTTTTTTTTTTTTTAAGGGCAAGAAATTCATTGATAAATACGGTGATTACAATCTACCGTGTACCACTAGTTCACTAGTACAACTGTTACAAAGACCTATTACACATAGGAAGACACATAACACATCGAAATCAAATGAAGGATACTAGTCCAGTGATAAATTGATCAGACGATCAGATGCCAGAGCTGCGCATGCTACTTGTCGATGTCCAGCTGTCACTGTAGTTACACAATTGACGATGCTTCCCACAGAGACTGATCGACGCCATCCTAGCGCGTCTGATGCCACTTTAGTTGCTTTTTTTGCACTTTTGATAGAGAGCACTGCGTGCTTGGTAGAGCCGTATGCAATTAAATGGTTCATAGTTATGTCATGGCCTATATGTTGGCCATGGTTTTCGTGAGCATCATCGCATGCATGGTCAATACATGTTGTAAATAAATTAAGGTTTGAAATAGATAATGGCAAATACTAACAAGTGTCCTGGGCACAAGTTAAGGGACATTAAATATGGAATAATTCTCTAACATTTAATATCATCATCTAAAAAAATTAAGGTGTAAATCTGTCCCCTTCGCCCATTTTCCATTTCTGAAACTTTCCAAAAAATCATGCCCAACCCTTCCTAATTTATATCTCACGTCCAGCCAATTCCTAACAAGATGGAATATGTGGAATGGAAAACGAACGAAAATGAAATCACGTCCAGCCCATTCTTTTGCGTAGATTTGACAACTTCATTTCTTTGTGCAGATTTTGGAAGGAAAAAAGTAGAAGATGAAGGAACGATTCCCACCCGACAAACGCATAATCTTTTGTCTAACGTTTTCAAATAAAATTCTTCTTCTCGCCCCTATGTCGTCCATATATATCAGCCATCACGCCCAGCCCTTACTGATCGGCGGATCGACAAGGTGAATAATGAAGAGTGTTTGACTGACATCGAATACTGCAAGCAGAACGGAGTGAGAGCCTTTTTTCCCACCTAATTGTTGCTGCATTTTTTATGTCTTCAATGTAGCTTCATTTTCTTCTCACTTTTGACAAAAAAAATGTAGCTTCATTTTCTATCTTTTCCCTTTTCTCTGTCTTCAATCTATTGGCCCAACAAAAAAAAATTTTTTACCGGAATAAAAGGCCCGGAGGCAAGGTGAAAGAAAAAACTTTCACGGAATTAATCTTAATTCCCAACTATAGGTTTTTGTTTTTTGGTAAAAAGGTGGGGGTTTGGTATGAGAATTGTGTGGGGCCTCTTCTTATTCACGTTATTGTTGACTTTCTCTTTACAAACTCTCATTAGTAGTAATGAAATCTTATTGTTGAAGAATATTTCATGTTTATTGCCCTTTAACTTGTGCCCGGGGGCACTTGTTATCCGGACTGATAAATAATTTGAACGTTGGGGATGATCGCTCCATTTTTCACCCAAATTAAAACACTCCATAATTAGGCATATGGAATAAAGAGAACACAAGAACCATAAAAGAGGAAAGGTTGAGGGAGATTGGAGATCATGTAGTGCAAGGGTGTAGTGCGGCATCCGAGTAATCTATTCGGTAATCAATGGTCCTGATCTCATCTCGACTCCTATAAAATCTGAGCCAACCACTGTCGAAATAAGATCCGGACCATTAATTGCCGAATAGACGGCTCAGATGCCGCACTACACCCGATCTTGGTGTCCGTGGTTGAGGGAGAGAGAATATGCCCTCTGAAGGAATATGAAATATTATCATGGAGGATCGACAGCTCTGCTATCCGCAGAGACGATTTGCAGAGAACCACGCAGAGAAAAATTCGCCCATACGAATCCAAAAGTAATACTTATCGATATCCGCAGGAGCTGATTTTTTACAGGACCCCATAAAAACAATATTCAAAAATTTATGGATATTTTTCTATATTTTTTTGGGATCCGAAATGGAGCCAAACGCGTTTTTCTCTGCAAATCATCTCTGCTGTTAGAATTTTTGGAGGATCCAACATCGGTATCCCTTTGAAATAAGTATATATTTATCGCAAAGAAAAAATGGCAGTAAACCTCTGACCGTCATTTCTGTTATGTCTTTTATGATTCGGCAAAACATTTGCCCATATCCGATCAACCTCACTGTGTGCAAGAACAATTAGCATATCGATCGAGACCAACAACACTAACTAACGGCTCGTTGTCAAGGGAGACCGTGGTAAATACTCAGTAGTTAAAAAAACAACCTCGAATCGAATAGCGGGAGTTATTTGACGATTAGAAAAAAATCTATTGTATATGACGGATGAAGAATCGTCATTTTACCGACCTATATACTATCTACAACTTATATGTTAGTGGAAACAACTTGATATTTTTGGACAATAAGAAGTTATCCATAATTTATTAGCTAGCGAAAAAGCTCCCTGAGGTTTATCACAACTTGTGTTAGTTGAAGAGAGACGGTTCAGTTCGGCCAGTATGTATAGAAAAAAATAAATCGAACAAATTTAATCGGTATTGAATTGTTCTGTATGGAATCCGACCGATTCCACCAAACAAACCGTACCGAACTGCATTATATTCCGCCAGTTTGGTTCGGTGTGGTTTTATCGGTTTGGGCTTACATAATAAGTGGACCAAATCCTTATCATAAACAAAACCAACAAATTTGAATATTCTATGTACAAATCATAGCTGGGGAAAAAAACCAACTCAACAAATTACATGGCAGCCACAAAATGGATTACTAACTAAAAAAAGAATTTCTACTCCAAATAATCGTTCAGTAAACCAAAAAAACAAAAAACTCTTATTAAGCAATACTCCAAATAATCGTTCAGTGTCAAATGGTTTTCAAGTGTACGAACCATTGCGGAACCGATTTGGTTCGGATTTCCCAAAATAAAAACCGTCTAGACCAATCAAAGATGAAAACTCCCATCAACATCCCTCGGTTTGGTTGGGTTAAGGCGGTTTGAGCGGTAGGAATATTTCTTACATTCGTAGTTTAAAAGTGTTAGATATAGGCAGGGGCGGACCGACATGTAGGCAAGGGGGGTCCATTGACCCCACTCAGTCCAAAATTTCTGCAGGGAATAGTATAGTTTTGGGGGTATTTTTGTCAATTTGCCCCATAAAAAGTATGTTTCCC
>JAOTQK010000002.1:4085149-4104358 GCA_025642025.1 Rhododendron ferrugineum
ATACGATGGAAGCCTTGATGTGTGCTCAAAGTTGGTTGTGGGCTGCCGAAATGAAAGGTAATGAACTTAGTATCTTGTATTTTTCTACTTCAGTAAACTAAAACTAGTACTTATGAATTTTTTAATTTATATTTGTTAGGTGAATCAACATTAGGGTACGCCACTATATTAGATGATGTGGAAACGGGGGATTCGTGCGTGAATCGTGAGGTAATTGGGATTTGTCTTACATCTCTCGTGGTTTTAACATTACAAATTGCTCATATTAATTGAACTTTTTTTTGTTGATATTAATTCACTTTTTCTTCCCTTCAATTTAATAGATATGAACTCAGTAAATGGAAGTTGGCATTTCAAGATGGAAATCAAACTTGATTCTATTATTTTGTTTTTCCATCTCTTAATTCTGCAAATGGAACTTTGTTTTATTTCAAGATTTGTGATGTGGTGACTGGACCGACTGGTGTGATGTGGTGACTGGACCGACTAGTGTGCATGAGGGATGGCCTTAATTTTGTTTCTTAATCTGCCTTTGTTTGTACTTTGCTTTGCAGTTGTTTTGTGGTGTTGTATGAATCAATTAGTAAATTGCATGGCAACATGTGGCAGCTATTTTGTTGTGAATGTTGGTAGCTATTGAGAATGTTGGCAGCTGTTTTGTTTTGATTGAGGTTTTTTTAAAAAGAAATTGATTGGGGTATAAAATGGTTCACTGATGTTGGCAGCATGTTAATTGAGGCTTTTAAAAAAAGAAAATGATTGGGGTATAAAATGGTTTGGTTAATTGATTTTGTTACCAGATTTCGGTTATCCGTTCGGTTCGGTAATTACCCGATATCCGTTTGGTTCGGATATGGTTACCCAGTTCCCTCTCCGTTCGTTTATCGGGGCGGATATGGGTGGTATATCGGTTTCGCGGATCGGGGACGAAAATCCCCATATCCGCCCCGAACGCCCCGAACACCCCGAATGCCATCCCTAGATACAAACATGACTACGACACAATACAGATTGCAGACATGCGAACGCAACAATCTTCAAAAACAACAATTTGACCTTTTAGAAGGAATTTAACATTCATGTATAGCCGACGCGTACATGAAATAACAATAATTTCTTGATTTTATACTAGTTATAAAATCCCATTTTACTATGTCAAAGTAGTAAGAAATCATTTCTCCTTATTCTTCTGACTTTATAATTGGAAAAGATTAACATAAAGTCATAGGAATTGTTTCACGAAGTTCTACTTTCAAACAAACTAGAAGGTTTTGGCTTTTAGATTCCTATACTAAATAGCTCAAAATGAAGGGGGATAAACAACAAATCATGAGATTTATTTTAGAAAGCTCTCCTCATAAACAAAACAGACGGTTTAGGCTATAGTTCGTAAGTCAAAAGTCTAAGTGAGGAAAGGATAAATAGTTATTGCATCGGTGTTGTGTTGATTTCAAAATTGCTTTGAGTAATTATCTCAAACTTGTGATATCTCGTGTATGTCTATGCAAAGATAGACACGAGCCTCTCCCAACAATTCAAAGCCTGTGTTCTCTTCTATAAAACGCATTGGGGATTACCCAATGAGTGCAACTGTGTCGGACAAGGCACCTTCTTAGAAGGCACCTTGTCATAGCTCAATTAGTGATACATTTGTAACACATGATATAGGCAGGTATTTGGGGGTTCACCTTCTCCATGGTAGGGTTATTAAACAGCACTTCAACCCCCTCATCGAAAAGGTCCAAAGGCATTTGACTGGTTGAAAGGCCAATACTCTCAACCTTGCGGGAAGCTTGTTCAATTTGTGTCCTCCACCTTCCCTTGTTACTCTAAGCAAACTATGGAACTTCACATAAGCATATGTGAAAGGCTGGATAGACTTGATAGAAGTTTTCTCTGGGGGGATACCAGAGGGAAGATAAGAAAAAGATACATATTATAAATTGGCATAGAGTGCGTAAGAGCAAAGATAGAGGAGGACTAGGTCTGAAAAAAGCCAGAGTGCAAAATCTTGCCTTACCCTTGAAACTTGGCTGGAAACTGACCGCTGAGGAAGGGAACCTCTGGGTGAGCAATGTTAGAGACAAATACCTTAAAAATAATTCCCTGCCATCCTGACGGACCTGACCACTTAGGAGACTTGCTTCTCACGATTGGAGGAGTATTGTTAGTACTAAACCCATCCTTGATATGGGAATCAAATGGCCGATAGGTGATGGTAAGAGTGTTGACATCTCAAAGGATTGGTGGTGTGGGACCAGTACTCTTGAATTGGATTACCCTGGACCTAACACTAACAACAATATGAGAGTTAAAGAACTCATTGACGATAATGGAAACTGGAACCTTACTCAGCTTGCCAATATAGTTGATGAACAAATGATTGAGGCCAAAGAAATTTACATCTCCCCAGGTATTCAGCTACTCCAGACTACCCTAATTTGGTGGGATCCACTAGTGAAAATTTCTCCACATCAGCAGTGTATGATTTGATCAATCTTGAGGATTCTGATCGCAAAGGGCGGTCTTGGTTTTGGAAACTCAAAATTCCGTATAAGTTTAAAACTTTTCTATGGCTTGTTTTTCATAAAAGATTGCCTACTAATCAACTCAGAGCCTCGAGAGGCATTGCATCCTCGGACCTGTGCCTTAGATGCAATGCCAATCCGGAAGATCTTGATCACCTCTTTAGAGGATGTGTTAAAGTCATGGATCTCTGGGCTCTGTTTCGGAAAGGCTGCTGGTTGAGGGATGGACTTGAAAGCCCTGTCTCCGATGGGAAATCCCATAATCTCAAAATCAAAAGAATTTCAGGAATATTAAGTGATGTTTCTTGGAGCTTGCTGTTTGCTGTTTCTCTTTGGCAAATATGGAAAGACTGAAACTGGAAAAGTTTCGATGACAGAGATATCCAGCGCCTGTTAGCTTCAAAACCATCACTTCCTATTCATTAGAAATCTAGGAGGCTTTCAAATCTCCTCTTAAGGGTGGCCTTAGACAACATCGACTAATTCAATGGAGCTTAACCTCTACAGGTCAAGTCAAATTGAATACAGATAGATGCTGGTACGGTTTTGATAGCAAGGCAGGCCTTGGAGGAATATTTTGAGACAGCACAGGAAAATGGGTCGTTGGCTACTATGGGAAGCTCACATGCGAGTCTAGCCTAGAGGCAGAAATCTGGGCCATTTATAGAGGCTTGACCATCATCTTACAGAAGGGTAGGACGGATGTTAAGATCGAGTCGGACTCCCTCATAGCTGTCAAATTCATTAACGAAGGAACTCCAGAAGCACATCCCCATCGAGCAATTGTGGCAGACTCAAAAACGCTCCTAACATGAACTGGAACTACCCTTTCTCAAATATATCACCTTTCCAACCAGAGCGCCGATAATCTGGCTAGGCTTGGGGCTGCGCAAGCAGAGGATTTGGTGGTGACTCCGCCCTCCATGAGGCCTTTCGTTGTTGCCAACTGCCTGGGTGTTGGGCATCTCCAAGATTGAACTTTGAAGCACAACCATGTGCTAGGCTTGTTATCTATTTGGTGTATTTTGTCTAGTAATTCCTGCTATGGTTTTAAGGACTTGAACTGTATGACTTTAGCGGTCTTTTAATATTTATGAAATTCCTAAGTACCAAAAAAAAATATTTGAACAATTTATACGCTCTAATTTGCCCTATTCAGGAGGTGGTTAACGTAGTGAATGTGCAAAACAAGCGAGTACAGTACAATTGAACATAGATCGCATGAGCCCAATTGCATCATCCAGGAAAATCAAATCGTAAAAGGCAAGAAAAAGTTACCTCCCATCAGGATTGTTAGGAGAAGTTAAAAATATGCACTTTGGCCTCTCCTGCTCAACAACTTCGGCGATCAGCTCTGTATCCAAGCTAAAGTCTGACTTCCGAGGTACTGCGTAGTTGGAAAATAGTTTCATACCAACATACATGCACATTTGACGAAGAATAAAAACAATGACACCCAACAGAGAAAGCATATAATAGGAGAAAAACTCTTTGATCCCTAGTTAGAGTTGGATACAAATTCTTTACATTTACCTTTTACGACAAGTGCCCCATTAACAGCTGCATCAAACTCATACATTGTAAATGTCGGGGGGCAGTCCACAATTTTGTCACCGGGATCCAGAACACAACTGAAGTAAAATGCCAGAAAAAATAATAATAAAATAAGGAAAAAAGTAAATATCAGTGGACGGCCATAAAGGATAGTTATTGCCCCATTATGCAAATTAGACGGTTTAGCAAATTTGAAAATTGAAGTCGTCACAAGATCTTCACTGACCGCATAATCAAATCAATTAGTTCATCTGCACCACACCCTGCAAGAATATATTCAGATCCAAGACCCGAATCCTGGGCAAGAGCACCACGCAATCTACGGCTTTCAGGATCAGGATAAATGTATGGAAATTTCATCGACCCCAAAGCCTCAGAAACCTATAAGATATTTGATTTTTGTACACAGGACATAAACAAACAGTTAATCAGTAACTGGCCTAGCAATTACAAGGAATCGGTTTCAAAGTTTAGAAGTTTTGTTTTTACAACTTACCTCTGGAGGCGGACCATATGGGTTTTCATTTGCATCTAACTTAATAATATCCTCAGGCTTTCTGCCCAGATGTGTTGACAAAACCTGTATAGAAAACCACAACTCTCCCAGTGAAGTGAATGGAACAATGTGTTATTTCCAGAACCTAATAATGAAAGAAAACTGACTAATGACCAACCGCTGACTCAAATAACACAAGACCAGACTAGGAGAAACTTCAACCGTGTCCATATGAATGAAATAAAATACATCACCAGAACTCTAACAAAACTCATACGCAAGTGGAAATCCATAGATTCACCAAAAAACAGGTACAGGGAATTAATGATTCTTGTGGGGATAACCGAAGTCATTCAAAACAACATGCATCAAATAAAGGGGCGAGTAATTGTGAGATTTGTGTATTATGTTTAACCTTAAAGTAGCTCTTATTTCGCTCAGCCGAAATTTTAACAAATTCGCTCGAAATTCTACCATTGCCAGAGATACATATGAATACCCATGTCTAACTAATGCATTCCTTCCGACTAAAACAATTGATAATCCTGAAGCAACCTTTCTTATGAGTGAAAACTCACTCAGTACGAGACCATGTTTTGCCACAAACGGTTAGAAACAAAAATAACGTAACGCAACTTTCAATATTTAATCTTGACTTGGATTCCCCCATGCAAGTTTGCAACACCTAAAAAGGCTAAAATCACCAACACAAGTAATTGAGTACTAAGTTCTGTCTAGAACTCTTACTACCAACAATACATCGGCCTCAACCAATATCTCGATGTCAAACAATAGGAGCCCTAGCTTGCTCAACCAAATCAAAAACCGTTGACGACAGTATTTGCCGTTGTTCCAAGAAACCAACAAATGCAAACACACCAGAAACAATCAACTTCTCCTGTATCTCCAGCCCATTAAATCATGTCAAGAAGAAACTTGAAAAGTGCGAACTAGCAAATACAACTATTAACTACCATAGTCAATGTGATTACACATCAACCACAGCATCTGGAGTTTGAACCTATAAGTAACTAGTAACTACCATCTTTTAGGTTTAGTTGCATATTTAATAATCAAATTTGCATAACACTTTTCAGAAATCTGTTTTTGAAACCCAAACAGTGACTGTCTTCATCTCTTGTTCTTTTTCAGTAGAGTAATGCCCGACATTGCGGAAACTTATTTTGATGTTTCGAACAGGATTCTCCGCCAAAATTCCCAGAAAACAAGTTTCGAAAACTGTCAATAAAACAACTTATTTTTTCCGGAAAATTAGTCTGGTAAACAGTCTTAAAACTGCAACAACAAAAAAAAAAAAAACACGGCCTAATCCACCCGAAACAAATCGTCATCGTCACCGTTCTCACCATCACATTGGTCTCATTACATGTGCAGACAAAACAAATCGAAAGGGTCAACTGGGTCGGAGCAAAATTACCTCAAAAGGCAAAATGGGATGATAGGGAGACAACTTGCGGAGATGAGGACGAATGAAAGAATCACCAGTCAACCGTCGTTGACCTTCCTCTTTCTTTTCTTGAACTGGAATAGTGGAGGCCATACAATTGACCCTCCTCCCCTGATTCATATCAAATGAAAAGCAACTGGGTCTACTAGAATATGCGGCGGAGCAACGAGTAACGCCACCGGAGAATTTGATTGGACAAACAGATGATGAACTGCTGTGGAAACCAACTGCGCCCATGAATCTGCAGTGTTGGGATCAGAGCAATTCAACGTATGTTTCAACTGAAACGACAGTTCTACCTTCACTTGAAAACATAATTTACCAATCCAAGTGAAGAAGGAACGTACCTGGAATCAATCAATTGCTACACAGGTTTACGGCCGTGGGTAATTTAGGCATTTAAAAAAGCTGTCAAAATTGACTTTTAAATTAAAGAGGAATTTTAAAAGTCAATTTTGACAACTTTTAATCGTATATAAAGTTGGCATTTAAACGTATATACTTTGCAAGCAATTCAACGTTTGTGTGTGTGCGCGCGCACGCACGCTCACAAGAGAGAGAACGGTAAGTTCTCTTCACACTATTTGGGGGTTGGACTTTGGAACAGTTAAGCATTTTAACAGGAGTCAAAATATAAACTTTGCAGGCATAATTACAATGTGAGTTTCAGACCTCTATGCCTTTGCCCCTGATTCCAACTCATAGAACAGAGTAAACTTTAGTCAATAATCTGTTTGGTTCCTTATAAGGAATTTCTTGCTGGTAGAACACGCATTTAGCATTACTCTGCTCGTATTCTAAAGACTTACAGATCGATGAAGGGAGAAGTCGAACGGGATAGAAAGTTGAGAGAGCGAAATACCTGAGTTTGTCGGAAAGACCACCGCCGGCGGCTCGGAGCTCTGCGAGATGACCGGCGCCTGGTGATGGGTTGGGCCGGGAAATCGTCGGGTTAAGAGACAAGTTTTTTGAAATGCAAAGAGAGTCTGAACCCTTGCGCCCGAGAGATGCTATTGGTACAGCAGTAAAGATATGAGGACCGACCGGCGCCCCCACCGAAATCGTACCGACGGCCGCGGCCGGCCGTCTCCGGCCACCGGACGGCCGATCCGAACCGTCCAAAAATTCTATAAAAAAAACCGAGGGGCCCAGCGCTGGAATCAACGGCATCCGATGTGTGTAAGTGCTTGGATCAAACACCATATTTTTCGTGTATATATATACACACATGTATATATACACGAAAAAAAAATAGGGTGCTTGATCCAAGCACCTACACACATCGGATGCCGTTGATTCTCATGTAGGGCCTCTTGGTTTTTTTTTTTAGAATTTTTGGACGGCTCGGATCGGCCGTCCGGTGGCCGGAGACTGCCGGCCGCGGCCGTCGGTACGATTTCGGTGGGGATTCCGTCGGTGTAAATAGCAGGACTCTATACATTTTTACATATATCTTGCACATACATTTTTATGAGAACTGCTATGAGTACCGATTGAAATGTAGGGAAAACGTACCGACCGGCCGCGCCATGCCGTCTCCGGCCACCGGACGGCCGATCCGAGCCGTCCAAAAATTCTATAAAAAAAACCGAGGGGGCAATGCGAGAATTAACGGCATCCGATGTGTGTAGGGTGCTTGATCTAAACACCTTATTTTTCGTGTATACACACATCAGATGCCGTTAATTCCCGCGTTGGCCCCCTCGGTTTTTTTTTTTTTAGAATTTTTGGATGGCTCGGATCGGCCGTCCGGTGGCCGAAGACGACCTGGCGCGGCCGGTCGGTACGTTTTCCCTACATTTCAATTGGTACCTTTATCATTAGTGCATTTTTATGGGGATTCACCCTATGATTTCTGAAAAAGCCCTTACCGATATCCTATCGAGTTGATTTTTTACATGAACTCTTAAAAAATTATTTTAAAAATAATGAGCGGTTCGGATCATATTGGTGGGACCCGAGATAAACCCCATAAAAGTGTATGTGCAAGATATGTGTAAATATATATATATATATATATATAAGAAGCATGATTGTTAAAAAAATAAGAACCATGCGAACCACAAATACATCTGTGCACAATTTGTTGTGGGGCCCACCAAGGGTCCCACACAAATGATCCAAGCCATTTATTAGATGTAAAATATTTTTTCAAGGGTCCCCGTAAAAAATAAGCTCAATCTAATACCTATAGGTGCTCAATCCAATCATCTAAATTTTCATTTAGATTTTCGGGTAATGAAAAATTAGATGATTAGATCAAGCACCTATAGGTATTGGGTTGAGCTGATTTTTTACGGGAACCCTTAAAAAAATGTTTTACATTTAATGAACGGCTCGGATCGTTTGTGTAGGACCCGTGGTGGGCCCCACAACAAAATCTGTGCACAATCTGTGCGCAGATTATCTGTGTGGACAGATTTACCGAAAAAATAATCTGATCCGCTCATTTTGCTTAAAATATATATTTTTTTAGAATTCTTGCAAAAAAATTAGCTAAATTGAATATCGAAATGGGCGTTTATGATACATCTCACTTTGCTTCAGATATCTGATTTAGCTTATTTTTTGCAGAGACACTTGAAATGTTTTAAACAAAATGAGCAGATCAGGTCATTTTTTTGGAAACCAAAATGAACCCAAAACTGGCTTGTACCCATGGGTACAGATACAAAATTTGTGTTGATACCTTTTCTGCTTACTCCCCGTTTGGAACTTACAAAAGTGAAGGAACATAATGAAAAACGGAAAGTGTGATACTAGAGAATATATTATTGTTATTTTAGTCATTTTCTTTTTTCTACATGCACAACACCAAAGACAACCCTTCACATAGAAACTAGAGAATATACTGTATTTTACTAGTGTTCTACTTGGTCATTTTCTTTTTTTTTCCCTCTCAAACTAAATAATTGTGCTATGGTGCATAACAATCTAAACACAACACCAAAGACAACCCCCTCATATAGAAATTAGAGAATATATTTTACTAGTATTCTACTTGGTCATTTTCTTATTTTTACCTCTCAAACCAAACCATTATTCTACGTACAAAATATAATCCAAACACAACCCCTCACGTACATGTGAGGCCCCCACATGTATGTGAGGAAATGTATTTAGTATTGTGTTTGAATTATTGTGTACGTAAATTTTTTTGAACCAAATAAGTAAGGGAGAGGAAAACTTTCAAACTTCTTTTCTCTCTTTTCCTTTCCCTAACCAAACAAACCATTGAAACCCTGGAGACCGTGGTAACCATGGAAAAAGATCTCATGTTGTGAGAACCCACATTTGGGAGGTACCACATCAGGATTCCTAGAAAAGATGAAATGGAATAAAAAAAAATTGTGAATAGCTACTGAATAACCTGATATTAACCTTTTAAGCCACGTGGTTAACCTAAGGGTTAAGCAGGTCAGTTGGTGCGAGTTGTTACAAGTGGTATTAAAGCACAACACTGATTTATATGGTGGGGCCACCTCTAGAATTTGGTACGAGCACATTGATTGTGTTGTACAGAGTCAAGTGTTAGAGCTAATGCAACAATGCATTATAAGGTGGGGAGATTGTGAGAACCCACGTTTGGGAAGTCCCACATCGTAATTCCTAGAAAAGATGAAATGAAATAGTAACAAGGATTTTCGAGCAGCTATTATATAACTTGAAGGTAACCTTTTGAGCCATGTGGTTAAGCTAAAGGTTTAGCCAGTCAACTGGCGTAGGTCGTTACACATGTTTTTTCGTTGGAATTTGTGGAAAAGAAAAGAAAAGAAAAGAAAATTTTAAAAAATTTAGGGTAGTGATAATGCAAAAACTGTTTTTGTTAGTGCCAAAACTCCAATGCATAAAAGTATTGTACATTGCACATGGTACAAGTTTTTTGTGCAATAGAGTTTTGGCACAAACAAAAACAGTTTTGACATTATCATTTCCCAAAATTTATTATTTAATTTAGATAGAAAGAGGAAAGAAAATAGGAAATTCTAGTAGGGTCGAGCTATTTACAACCACAAATTTTTTATACGTAGCATGTTCTAAACCTAACTCCAAACCTTATAACAATTTCCTAAATACAACCTAACAAATATCCCTAAACTTCCAAAAATAACTTCTCCTTCCCCCCTTCTATCTCTCCCATTTCTCTCTTCTCTTCTCCCCTACACCACCACCAAATCCTCCATAACCGCCGTGGGAGTTCATCAAGAACTCACCGGCAACGTCACCAACATCACTGCCACCACAGTTTTGTCCTTCTCCCTCTCTCCCCGTTTCTCTCTTCTTTGTTTGTTCACTACCACCACACCAGCCGACACCACCAACACCAACAGCAACAGACGCTTCCTCCACCACATCCGTCGGCCACAACCACCACCAACAACACATTCTCAATTCTCTCTTCTCTTCTGCTATACACACCACCACTACCACCACCGTGTATCTGAAATTTCAAAAAAATTCCCCGACATATTCGGATACACATTTATGAAAAAAATCGACAATTTCAGATTTTTAAACTTGAAAATGTTTACAAATTTCAGATTCTAAAATCTGAACACTTTATAACGCATCTTGAAGATGCGTCATGTATTTTATTTTTTTGTTAAAAACGCAGATTCTGACTGTTAAAAATGCAAAAAACTCAAATTCCGAATGCGTTATGCTTCGTAAAACGCATTCACGAAATACGCGATTAACATCGTGCATTTTGCTAATGCGCGATGGGACTGGATTTGTAGAGACCCGTAAAAATTTTCTATTTTCTTTAATTGTTTAATATGTAAAAGATCGTATTTATATTAAATTATTATATGTTTATTAGAGAGGTTATACGGATACATCTACCGTTGTGTATCAGACACTCGGAGAATAGTGAAATTGAAGTTTTGATAATGTAATGATGTTTGGAAGTGTTGGTAGTGATTGGGGTTCGATTCGGTGACCGTTGGCAAATTTCAAATTTTTCTCTAGGCAATATCGGTACTGCCTTTTGCCCAGTACCGATACCCGTTGTCCAGAAGTTGAGTTAATTTGGCATTTTGGGGGTTCCAGTACCGATACTAGGAATCGCCCAGTACCGGTACCCACTGTGAAATTTCTGAAAATGCAGCACGCATTTCAGACGCCTATAAAATACCTTCTTTTGCCATTTTTCACTCCCAAACCCCACTAACCAGACCTGGAAACACCCCCTCTCACCCACCCCACTCCAATCTCACCAAAAACTCTTGATTTCTACCTCAAATCTTCAAGATCCAAGGGATTCCTTCCTCAAAATCACTCGATTCTTGCGTTTGGTGAAAAAGAGATAAGTTTTGTGTTCTTGCTAACACTTTTTGGCTCTCACCCACATTTTTCTCTCTCTCCTCTTAATTACTTGTTGATCCTTGCTTGTTTATCTTGTTTTTGGGTTGTATCATCTCTAGATCTTGTAGCAAGGCTTAAGTGAAGTTTGTTTTTGGTGGATTCAAGCTCATAGCACTCAGTGTACTTAGGATTTTGCTCAAAACCCATTGTGGTAGGGATTTCTTACTATTGTTATACGTTTATGTGATGTTTGTGTGCCTAGATCATGCTTTGTTTTGTGCTTGAGATTGAGTTTTGCTTTTCGGTCGAATCTGGAAATTTCAGCCTGTTTTTCTGAGTTTCAGCCAACTTCAAACAACCATAACTTTCTCGTCCGATGTCCCTTTCATGCAAATTTTATATCGAATCGAAGGTCTTGAAGTCAGCTTTCCATTTCCACCGGATTCGCCTTAAAACTCTTAGTACACAGAAAGTTATGATCATTTGAGTGGAGGTGTGTCGTCTGTCAATGTCTGTGGCTACTCCTAAGGTTATTTTCGTTCCGTGTTATGATTCCCTATATGATTAGAATATGTTTAAGTCACTATCGAGTATGATTGTTTGTGACTTAATGGCTCATTGTTCGATCTTGTCTCTTGGCACTCGTTAGAGTATAATACTAGTGTCGTTGGTTGGAGAATATACCGTAAGGTTGATAGGAGTACCGTGGGCTATAAGGGGATAACTGGTGAATGTTACGAGTAGACATGAGTTTATCTAGTGATCCGATGGGTAGTATTGTGACTCGTGTCCTCGTTCTATATGATTGTCGTTTAGAACCTAGTGGGTGGTGTGTCGTAGAGTAATCGTGGGTTCGATACGTGACGTAGAGATCGTGATAGATTTAGAGGAATAACGTTGGCTTAAATTATTTATCAATGTGCAATGGGGTGTTGTGGGCTATACGCCCGGAAAATTCCCCGTCTCTCTTTTTGTATTTTTAGTGTTACAAAAAGGGGAAAAATAGTTGGTTCGTTTGAGAGTCGCCACCCGGGTTTTGAAAAGGATTAACCCCGAGAAACCGTTTATTTGAAAAATGTGACTCTTTTGCCCTTTTAAAAAGGTTTTGGTCTAAAAACAGAGAATTTTGGGTTCGGGAGCCAGGTTACGAGAGGGGAAGGTTTTGTTTGGAAAAGCACCCCCCTCGCCCGATAAAATCGGTCTCTACTAATACTTGTGGGATTTGAAAAATCATTTTATTGCTTAACTTTTAATGCCACACAAACAGTTATAGGTAGCAAAAACAGATATTTAAAAGACATGCTTGCATATAACCAACTAATTGCAGAAAATAGCTTACAACTAATCTGTTTCACATACACACCACCGTACGCAGAGCAGAGTGCCACACGGCATAGGTCTTTTGTGGTTAACTTTGCGCATAAAATTTATAGCATGTAGACAGTTTGTATAAGAAACAGGTATTAATTGATAACATGCTTAAACATGAACACCTAATCACTGAAAGCATGCAAACGAGGACTTTATCCCACAACAAACACCACCGTACGGCAGAGTTTTGTGTCGTACGACACTAGTTCTTGTAGTTAACAGTTTAAAGATAGATTTAATTAGTTTATCTAGCATGTGGTTATTCGAAGCATGTATGCATGCTTTCACAGAAAACGACTAATGCCTGTTCCAGAAGGTAATATTAAGACTAACATGCTTTGCTAATCCAAAAAAAACAACAACAACTTAGCATAGCATATGTTGCTCAAATGTAGGAAACAATTATGTGTTGCAGATTGTTTGCTATGAAAAGCGTAAGAAATGAAACTTAAATGAAACTGTCCCCTTGAAAAGACTCTGCCGTACGACAATGATATGTGCCGCACGGTAGAGATGCGTGGGGTACCAACTTTATTTTTTTGCAAAGTTTAAACCATTTAAGCCCAGGACTGGTATGAGGAACCAGTCTGAACTTAATGGTTCCCCTCAGATTAAAAAGACAAGTAGTGGATGAAAGATTTATACCTCTTGGAGTGGACTTGAACAGAATCGTAGGCTTTGGTATACTAAAATAACAAGGTGTGAGACTTGCCTTTGAACTGTGAGTTGCTTTTGAAAATAGTATTAGACTTGATTTTTGAAAGAGGATGATGTTTTTGGTGTTTGAAAGAAGTATGAAAACGAGTATTGATTTTTCAAAGCATTTTGGAACTGTTTTTGGTGTTGTTTCTCTTTCTTTTTCTTCAAAAAATGGTCTTCTCTCTCTCTTTTTTTCTTCGAAAATTGTCCTCTCTCTCTCTTTTCCTTCAAAAATTGTTCTCTTCTTGTCCAACACCAAGGGAAGGTATTTATAGAGCAAAAAGACTTGGAAACCACGCATACTTGGCGTGCACACAAAGAATTTCGGCCTTCAACTGAAAAACTTGGTCGTCAAGTAAAAAACATGTACCGTACGACACTTAATCTCCAACGTACGGCACTAGGGTTCCACCGTACGGCACAAACCAACCGACTAAAGTTAAGGCGGTTAAAAACTCTACCGTACGGTAGAAAATATCCACCGTACGGCACAGTTGAATCTAGTTTCAAAATCAGAAAACGGATCGCAATTTTATCGCTCGAGCTAAAAAATATGACCATTTCCGTAAAGTGCGACGATGCAGTCAGCACTGCAGAAACCACAACAGCAGGTTGGTTCACGAATTTTAACTCCTTCCACATTTTGAGTTAGGTTCTGAAAATTTTACACAACATAGTAGACACATACAGGCATCTTCAGTAAAAATATCAAAAATTAATAAGGTCGGGAAGTTGGTGAGAAAAATTCCTCAAAAACAGGGCAGATTCTATTCTGTTGAAGTTCTAAATTGCCTACCCACAAGCTGTACGAATTTTACAGAATTCAATACTTCAAATCTAATTCCGAAATTTTTACCATAGACAAAGGACTCATAGAGGAACCCTCTATAACAATCTCGTGATTTTTGGGGTTTAGGAACTGCCCCAACAAAAATCCACAAAATCAGGGCAGACACAAGATTTCTCAATTCTGTAGATTTCTAGAAAATTACTTCTTGTCCTTAAATACCATTTCTACTCCCCTAAACTTCCCGATGTGGGACTCCCAAATTCCTAATGGGTTCTCATACATTGTAAATTAAATTTGAAGCAGATATTTGTAGAAGAATAAAATAAGACAAAAATATAAATAAAACCGATGAATCTTGTCCTTAAGTTACTCTTTTTTGGTCTTGGACAAAATTTAATACTTGTTTGGGTTCTATAAAGTTAAAAGTTGAAACAAAAATATTATGATCAACAATAGAAAAACGAACAAATAATTAAAAAATCCAAAAACTATTTTCAAATTTTATTTCTTGTTTAATAGCTTTCAAAAGATAAAATAATTTTTCATACCTGTGAGATGCTAATACTAAAACCATATGTCTTAATATAGAGTATGAAAGGTCAATGCAATCAAATTTACATGTATTGAGGGTATAATGGTCTTTTTTTTATATCAAAATTAACACCGTCAGTCAAAACTTAACGACAAAGAAGGTAAATGCATATGAGTTTGTAAAGTAAGGGAGGTGACAGTAATTTCTAAAACTAGGAGGAGGTCAGTGTGTTTGTTAGAAACTCTAGGGAAATTTTGTGTAATTTTTCCCTAAAATATGTAGAGCACCTGTAGACATACATTACACAACTGTGTGCAGAACCCCACCCACATGCATATAGCAAATCCTTATTTACCATTTCTACTCCCCTGGACTTCCTGATGTGAGACTCTCAAATTCCTAGTGGGTTCTCACACATTGTAAATTAATTTTGAAATAGATATATGTAGAAGAATAAAATAAGACAAAAATATAAATAAAACCGATGAATCTTGTCCTTAAGTTACTCTTTTTTGGTCTTGGACAAAATTTAATACTTGTTTGGATTCTACAAAGTTAAAAGCTGAAACAAAAATATTATGACCAACTATATAAAAATGAACAAATAATTAAAAGGGAAAAATTCAAAAAAACCACTAAACTTACACCGCATTACCGCAGTGTCCAATAGGCCTCTAAACTTAATGTATTTTTAATTTAATCTCCAAAGTTTACAAAAAACTTACACTTAAGCCTTTGCCACCATCTTCCATTAAGTTACAAACGGAATTGTGAAATGTGTATTGTACATCCAACGTTTAATATTTATTTGGACCCATTACGGATCTTATAAAAATGATTCAAATTGCAGGTCATTCTTAAAATATTTTTTTATAGGTTCCTTAAAAAAATTTGCCCAATCAGATATCAGTAGGGCTCTCCTATGAGTTAGGGTTCTCTTAGGGTGCTTATTGAAAGGTTTTAGAGCAAAAAATTCATTATGACCATTTAAGATAAAATGATCAGAAAAATAAAATTTTCGCATCGGTTGAAACAGATTGAAAATTAGAGCATCTTTAATAGAATGGCTAAAATATGATAACTAAAGAGTAATTTTTGATAAAAATAGGAACCCACTTATGGATTGATGAGTAGTCATTTGGGTGATTACTCCAGTGGACTAACAGGACCCGTTTCGCTAAAAAAAAAGTACTTATGTTTCAAATAAATAAATATTTTTTGGAATTAAATGTGATGTATTATAAGAGAATGACCTGTCTCATAAAGTGAAAAATAAATACTTAAAAAAAAGAAGCTTAGCAGAACGGGGCCGACAAGAAAATGTCTTAAAAAAAGGAAGTATGGCAATGACAATCGGAAATGGTCAACCTACTCTTTCCGCTAAGGATTTTTAAAAAAATAAGTATTTAGTTACAATTTTTAAACTTAAAAATAATATATTTGCGAAAATAATTTTTTGATTTTTTTTGTATTGTTCAAAAGATCTCATCGAAATCTATCAAATAAGATCCATATTGCACAAAAAATTATTACAATAAGTCCATATTTTTAAACTTGAAAATTACGAATAAGTACTTATTTTTTAATAATCCTTAGTGGAACGGGCAACCCTAGCTGAATTTATAGTACTAGGTGAACTGCGCGTGCTAGCACGCGGAGTCTCATGCCTGTGAATTTTGTGCTTGTGACGTGTCGTGCCTGTGAATTTTGTGCCCATGATGTAGCAATATGTATTATGAGGAATTTTTAGGTGTAAATTGAGGTAAAGTAATAATGAATTATTTGCTCGTGACAGCACGAGATTGTCGTGCTGCTTGTTCTTTTTTCAGTAAATTCAGTTTATAGTATAATATGGTTGGTACTACCTTCGTTCCACAATGACAGTCCCACTTTCTCTCTCTTACCTCTTTTTAAAGAACAAAAGTCTTTATCTTGTTTCCCAATTCGAACACAAAAAAAGCAGCTCATAATGCGGCAGGATAACATACATTAGTGAAATCATACCACGCTGACATTCATATCGATCTACGGGACACAATTCTCTCAAACCTGCAACTGTGATAGAAGAAGAGAGGGTCGTCGTTGGCTCTATTGGAGGCGGCAAAATTACCCGACTGTTACTATAGTTGGAAGTCTCATATAGAAGCAAACTCAAAAAATATGTCAGATACTACATTACATCAAATCGTTTAAAGACAACAACTCTACCAACAACTACTCTCTTGGCAAATGTAATGTCATCATATTTTTAATTGGCTTCCCCCATTAGATATCAGTCGAAGTTCCATTGTATTGACAATCTATGTAGTCAGCTATCTTTTAAAGGATCGTAGATGTCACATATTATTTAATTGGCAGAGTAACAAATTGGAACTTGAAACAATCACCAATGCGAGCGAAGCAAAGCAATAAACACAGAATCACATTTTAACATAAGTTAATCATCATTTTGAAGAATAAGGCACGTCATATGTTCTCGTAAAGCAAAAAATTAGCATGGGAATTTCGACGAGCTCGGAAACCAGATAAAAAAAAAGCAAGTAGATAACATGTGGTTACCGTAATCTATATTATCTTGATAATATGTAGGCCAGCAAAAGAATTACAAGCCAAGTCTGACTAAGGAGTGGTCTGAGTGGAAGCGAAATGTATATTTAAGTGAAAGATCATATGATTTCAGGCACTTCAATTCCATGTACTTGTAGGCTAACGAGCATTAAATAGTCACAGGGAATATCGATTAAGTCAATAACCCAAGTCCCCAACCACCAAGAGACCTAAAACTTGACTTCTAAACCCCATGTTGGGCAAATTCTCTAAATCATCTTGACCCTGACAGACACTTTGCCATGAGAAAGAGCCCAATAGAGCCTAATCGAACTAACATTTGGGGTTTGTTGTTTCATTGTTTCTGAAGGAATCACCTAGACCCAATTACAAATCCCACACCTAAGTAGCTGATAATCTGAATCCCGACAGTGCAAAAAATTAGCATGGGAATTTTGGTGAGCTCGGAAACCAGGTTAAAAAAAAAGCATTGGCAACGAAAGTACTACACAAACACTAAAAATACTCAACAAACACACAAGCTTGACACGAAAATTTCGATTGTAAAGCTGTGAACCCATAACACAACAGAACCGACCCAGCCACAGCCCCACAACAAATAACATGAATATCGTAGACCGTGGGTTTTCTTCTCAAACACGACGGAAGTTTTAAAATGAAAAATAAGCTCCAGAGGCAATTAAGCACCCCAACACTACTTAAACCTTTGATCGTTAGTAATAAACAGTGAGAATGACCTTCTTACAGGTAGATCAGTCAAACAAAACAACACTCAAACCACAACGAAGAACCTGAATCGAAAAACCCACCAGTACGAGGAGCATGAGCCGTCGATAGCAGCGTCGTACGGAGCAACGAGCTGAGGCGAGCAGCAGGAAACAAATCTGAAACACAAAAACAGATCAAAGCCCAGAAACACACACAAACAAAGCAACCCAAAATCGTAGACCAACAAGAGCAAATCTTAAATGAAATCAACTCTGTGCTCAATATTTGCTAAAAAATTGCGAAAGTCCGAAACAAAGAGAAAGCTATTTGCCTAGATCTTTACACATAAGAACGGAGAGAGGGGAGGGTACTGTGGCGGCAAGGGAAAAGATCTGATCGCAGCAAGGGGTGCAATGTGTGCATCGTCTTATAATGCTCGCAGCTGTCTAAAAACAGATCAGAGCTCAGAAACACAAACAAACAAAGCAACCCGGAATCGTAGACCAACAAGAGCAAATCTTAAATGAAATCAACTCCGTGCTCAATATTTGCTAAAAAATTGTGAAACAAAGAGCGGGCTATTTGCCTAGATCTTTACACATATGAATAGAGAGAGAGGAGAGGGTACCGTGCCGGCGTTGTGACAGTGGCGACAAAGGAAGATCTGATCGCAGCAAGGGACGCGAAATTTACATCGTCTCTTATAATGCTCGCAGCTGTCAAACAGAAAACCAAAACGACGGTGAGAGAGAGGAAGGAGCTTCCTGATGTTTACTGAGAGACATATCGCGATGAGGGAGAGAGACAGTTAAAGTGGGAGATGAATATTAGGTTAATAGGCGGACAACAAATAGCCACGTAGGGCATTTGAAGTCCATGCCCAGCCAAAATTCGGAAGGCCAATTCAGTGGGCGAAATTGCCCCTACCAACACACAAATCTACATAAACAGGCCTCCATGAATGTACGAAATTGTCCCCGCGGTTTACCTTTGCAGCTGCCCAATTTGGGGCACAATTGGAAAAATTGGTCAAAAAATGGCAAGCGGTGCAATTGGCGATTACGCTCTAAGTTTTAAAGCTTTAGAAATAAAGAAATCATAAAACTTCGTGGTCAATTGGGGTCGGCTACACAATATGCAAATAACAGAACTTTCTTGTCAGATCATGTTAAGTAATGAGCATTTGCA
>JAOTQK010000002.1:4201230-4219566 GCA_025642025.1 Rhododendron ferrugineum
TTTTTCCCCCCCCCCCCCCCCCCCGTCCCCCCTTCCTTTCTTTTGATTAAGGCTTATTTTAGTTTGCTCAAGTTCTGGTCTACCTCTGCAGTTGGAGACAACCGTAGAACGCATAAAAGCAGTTGATCGTGCAGCTGCCATGGTTGAAGAGCTGCTGAAACAGGGTTCTATCAGCAATGGTGGAAAGGTAAATGTTCCCATTCGAGCTCTTTTATGCTCCGAAACGGGGTTGACAGGACATGTAATACTAATTGAAACAGGCTGCTATTCCACTGAGCACTTGTGTGTATTTGGGCTTTGAAGCAGACCCGTCCTTGAATGTTGCTGCTCGTATTCGCGGACCAAATGTGAGCCTCGGCCTTTTCGCCTTGTGAATTATGACAGTTTCTGTTTCTTTGTTCCTTCTCTTTTTTTTTAAGGGGGGCGGGGGTGCGACCCTGTTTTATAGCTTAAGCGAGCTTGAATGGGAACAGTGGACACTGTGGACTACCACTTAGAGAGTTAATCTTACGCTTGTTCGTGTTTTTTTGTTTTGTACTGAATAGACCATTCATATTACCTCAACACCCCGTCCCAAAACAGGTTTTTACCTGGGGAGGGGAAAATGAATTATCTTTGAAGTTTTGCTTCAAGTTTTTTATCACAATGCCTCGTCGAACAAAAAAGGGGTTTATTGTGGAAGGGGGGAAGTGGGTTATTTAACTTATTTCAAATAGTGGCTAAATATATGGCTATTGTAAGTTTTGCTTCAATTTTTGCATTTCATGGATTCTTTTTTATCCATCAATCTGGTGACATTTCTGCAGCTCTCTCTCTCTCTCTCTCTCTCACACACACACACACACACTCACTCTAGCAGACACATTTTGGTATGTGATGCGCTTTCTTTTATGTCATGTTCATGATTTGCATTGTTCAAGATGAGAGATTCTAATGGTTGAAGCTTCCTCTGTCATCTCCATGCCATTGGGAGAGATTGTTTTCTGTGTTGGTGGTGGTTGGTTTTTGTACATGCAGGACCAGTATGTAAATCACATTGTGAATGAAACAGGAGCAACTGTCTTACTAAGAGGACATGGTTCAGGAAGTTCTGAAAGTGGATTTGGCGAAGGTTGTATTGTGATACCATGCAACCGTTTTGCAAGTTGTTATGTGTTTAGCATATTGTTCTTGATGAAGCAGTAACTGTTACCTTTCTCTTATTGCAGAAGGACAGCAACCATTGCATTTATTCTTGTCGAGTAACAATCCAAAAAGCCTTGAAAGTGCAAAGCTTTTGGCCGAAAATCTTTTGGATACAATCAGCATAGAGTTCGGGGCCTCCAGGTAATTAGGTTGATTCGTCGTCGGGTTTATACAGGAATTTAAACTAATATTGTGTAAGTAGAATTTTATATGTTGTGTACTCTGCATGATCTTTCCTCTAAAATACTGTGGGTTAAGCTATGTTTTTTCTTTTCTCATTTATCAGCTAACAGAAGAATGTGGGATTGTTTTATCCGTTGCTAAGATTGATTTGTGTTTTCATAATGCAGATAGACCTTTTGTCTTTAGTTACTTGTAAACTTGAGATTTTTCCGTTATTGTACTTTTCTCCTGCTTTGCTTGTTGCATTCATAGGCTGTTTACGTGGACTGGACTGATGATTTTCATGAATTAATTTTATGTCACTATGTTTCTGTCCACTTTCAAGGAGATTAAAATTGTGATTTTCATTTAATGTCACAGGAAGGCTTATGGTGCTGTTCCTCCACCACAGCAGTTGTGGAATGGTGTTCAGAGCGGGATCGAGGTGAAAGTGAACAATAGTTCAGCTGTCAGTTTGACATCATCCGCTGTGAACTCTGCAGCAATTCCACCAATTTCCTTAGCTACACACCCTGTCTACAATACCACCCTTCTTCAGGGGACTAAGAGCAGTGGGCATTTGCAACCGCACACAGTTTCATATCCCCAGCTGTCATCAACTGCTGGAACAAGCTATAGTGGATATGGTGGGATATATCCCCAAGCCACACCTTTGCAGCAAGTTGCATTGGCCCTCAGACAATCACCTTCAACTGTCAATCCCTTGGTTTCTCCTGCAAGCACAGCAGCGAATTCTATGGAGAGCTTACCATCTGAGAAGGAGAAACGGGCTTCACAGAGACGAAAGTTTCAGGAGTCACCAGCTGCTTTGAAGGGGCGAGCAAACCCCCATCAGGTACCAGTGCTTACTCTCCTTGCAATGGAGGGCACTGCATTTATTTCCGCTTAAAAGAACATATAAAGAACGACTAGATAGGAAAAACCCTCTTTCCGACAATTTAAAGCACCTGTTGGGGATATGTTTCAACAAGTGTTGCTTAGTGCAGAAACTTACATGAAAAAAAGGATGTTTCAACAAGAGTAAGCCTGTACTAGATTGTGGATAACAAATTCTTAAAACGCAGTTCGTTTTGTTGTAGTAAAGATGGCATAGGGTTGCAAGTGACCATTAAACTGATAAACCTTTGAAGTTTTTCTTTTGGATGGATAAGAAATTTATTAATAGAAAACAGCCTAAAAAGAGTCAAGGCAAACCTTCTAAACCAACAAAACAAAGAAATTAACTAAGCTAGAAGCTGAAGAACAAACTCTATGGGGATTTCCCAACAGCTAATAATCATGTAGTTTAAGGGAGTTCAAGGATTCAAGAGAGGTAGCAATCAGAGCCTTTTTTGTTCCTGTTATTTTCTTGTTATGACTGATCAAAAGGATCAAAGGTTTTGTAAGATGTGAAGGGAGGTCAAAAAGTTATTGAAGTTTTTTTCTGATCTTGTTGACCACCTTGTTTTCCCTCTTAAGGGATAGCATGAACCTCAATCATTATATAAACATATTTATCTCGTTTACTATTTTTGCCTGCAAAACGAACATGATTATCAGTCTTTCATAATTTTCGTCCTATTGAAAACTTCAATATTACTCCTCTGACTTCTACTAATTATTCCAGGTATTTTCTCTGACCTTGTATGAAGCTTACAGGCCGATACTGGACTTGTGTTGTACCATTTCAATGTTTCACAGGGCTTATGTTATGGTGGCAGCATGGGATTGGTGCATACTGCTTCTACGCATTTCACCAGTTGCTGATTCCAGAATTTATGTTTCTGATTTTATACTGTTTGTGGCATGTAAACCAAGCACACGAACACCGATCTTTCTTTTTTTCTCTTTCCTTTTCCCCCGAAACTGCAGATCTTCGAATGAAGACATGTCGTGTTAGTGTAGCAGTCTTTGTTCCATGGCTTGATTTGGGAGGTCAACAGTGCACCTAGCCTATTATTCCTGTCTCTCTCCGATCCAACACTTCGAAATTGATGACCCTAAACCAACATTTCTCGTGTATACCCTATGACCACTCAAGTTTGCACCTATTGAATAACCCCCCCTCTATAAATTTGAACCTGAAACCTTGATTACCTTTTACCCTCTCATACTTTAGCTGGTGCTTTTCATCTTATTGCCATCGTTCTTTAATTCTAAGATGTCGATGTTGCGTTTTTTCCTCATGGATTGTTTTCTCAGAACTCTTTACAGGGATCAGAATTTGCAGAGCCAGGTCAACCAACCTCATACTTGGGGGGAAGAAATCTTTCCACAATGCCGGCTCCAAAAAAGTTGGTCCAACCATCAATCGATAGAATGCCTCCACCTCCTCCAAGGACCATGCCACTGCCACCTCCACCAAAATTTAATTCAATGCCTCCAGCTCCTCCAAGGACCATGCCACCGCCGCCTCCACCAAAATTTAATTCAATTGCACCTGCCTCGAAAGAAATTCTGAATACCTCAAAACCAGAAAGCCTCCCTGGTAATCTTTCAAATTTGCTCTACTGCAAAACTAATAGATTGGTCAACGATGTGGAATGTTTGAGATGAAAATATGAGAACTTGTCTGGATGACCGTCATGCTTCTTAATTCAGCACTTCTGCTGAGCACAACGTTGTTTGGTTGTTTCAGATACTTTGATCAAGCTGATGGAATATGGGGATGAAGATGATGATCCTGATGAAATTGCTGAAGAACCATCCAAAAGCAACTCAAATGGTTTCTCGGTTACTCCAAAACCATTTTGGGCTGTATGAGCAACAAGTTGCATCTTGAACTGGTGGTCTCTTGGCAGGAAGCAGGCAGGAAGTGAACTCACTCTTGGACGTGTTTTTATCCGTGTTCAAGAAGAAAAAAAGGTGCATGCGAGTGTTTTGGATGGCAAGAATTTATTGACGAAAACTCAGAGGTTGCTTCTGACCTTTGGCACCTGCAGAAGTTTTGGGGGAGATCTGTGTTGTACTTTGGTTATTGTTTAGAGTTACAATGGTTGTACGCTGATAGTTTACGTTAGATCTTGCAAATTAGGTAGTCACAGCATTGATGTTTTCTTTTCTGGATTTCTACATAACATTCTGCTGAATCCAAATAAGGTTGCTTCTCAGTGCTGCTATTGAGGTATTTACACTATTGCTAGTCTAGATGTGCACGAAAGTACTTTGAAGTCGAAACAGAGCTGCTTTATGAGTTATGAAGTCGAAACAGAGGTTCAGGACACACACCAGCGCTACAGAGAGAGAGAGAGAGAGAGAGAGAGAGAGAGCAGTACAGGAGAAGGCTGCTCGATGGGCAGTATGTGCATTTTGGGGCTTACCTTGATGCTTAGAACAGTGATGTTTTACAACTTATCAAGAATATCGACTGCATGAAAAATCATGCTAATAAAAAACGAATACAGATACTTTTCTCATCGAAACACATATATCTAAACAAAAATGAGTTGGGCCTTGGACAAGATCCATTTTTTATAGGTAAATGTGTTATGATCAGGTATTAATATACGGTTCATGCTCTCAATGAGTTCTTGAAAACGAATCGGTTTCGCTCATGAAGGCGAAGGTGGGCCTATGCCCAAAAACTGCACAGTGCAGTCTTCAAAGCGGACTAAAGTGACCAAACAAATAGCAGATATACAGGCACTGAACATTCAGGAAGATGATCATTCAGAAAGGGATTAAAGCAGTCCCATAACACTGTGTTTAGCAGGTTTGGCACAATACAAGTTTTTTCACCACGCTATGTGGCTCCCCAGAAAAGAGGGAGGATAATGAAAACTTTCAACCCCTGGTATTAGCATAATCAACTTCATCGTTATCGACCTTGTTATTCTCTTCTATCACGTCTCGATCAAAATCCTCGTTTCCAACTCTCCCGCCCTGATTGGCAAAAGTTGTTCCGGTGGTCCCATCATATCCACCGCTGTCTTCGCCACCAAAACTGGTCGTGCCTCTGTAACTGCTGCTGCCTAAACTGTTGACGCCACCGCTATTTCCATAGTTACTGCCACCATATCCGCCGCCTCCACCTGTGTAGTTTCCATCATTACTAGTAAAGCTTGTTCCACCACTACCATAATCACCACTGGCTCCATAATTACTGCCACTGTAGCCGCCACCGCCAAATCCACCAGTACGAGACTTCTCAACGGCGTAGTTCACTCTTACCATTCGGCCCTGAAAATCCTGAACAAAATCACACGTCCTCTTGGAAGTTAGATTCTCAAACAATAACTTGAAAGATGAAATAAACCAATTTCTTAAAACTAATAGTACCTAATGAACCAAAATAGACACTGTGAGGGTATCCGAATCGATTATTCGCAACTAATAATCTGCATACCGACATTATTTTAGTATATCATTTGCCGCCACTAATTACAAAGGCAATTTTTATGCCACATTGATTTCTAAGTTTCATGATAAATTGATAGAAACTTCAAGCCAATCTTCCTAATTTAAAAAGGCATCATGAGAAAGGAGGCTCCATCCGTTGTCTGCTTTATGCAAATTCTGAGCGAACCAAACTTTGGCAAATGAACTCACTAGATTTATGGTTAAAGTACGGATGGGCAAGAGAATCTGTGTACTCACGACAGATGCCAGCAATACGATTTAAGTTATACATGAAGAATGACCATTATAAGCTTTTGTCGCAGGTTCAAAAGCTAATTAACTAGTTTCGAATAACTTCTTACGGGGTACAAAATCCTGCTCTAGCAGACCACACAGAAATCGAAACTGAAGCATACTTCTGAGCAGGCATAAAGCTATATGAGGACCTTCACTTGACCTATTAGGTTTCCAATAAACCCTTCTCAGCAGCTGGTTTGGGGGTCCAATGAACAAACAAAAATGAGTTTGTCACTCTTTTTCACACGGGGAGAAAAGGTTATGATAGCGAGAACAAATCCTTCAGCGTGTTCAAGGTCATCCTTCCTCTTCCACGTTCACTGTTCACATTGGACCCAAACAAGAGTATGCATGGCATGGGGGCTCAATCCCACCATCTTTATAGATCCATGCATAATGAATCCTTTTCACGAAATAAAGAAGAAACTACAAACTTGGAATTGGAATACAATAAGGAGCATCCTTCGAATCATTTATAACAAAGTTTAGGTTGAACTCAAGTCTTACTTTTGTACTAGCTTTAGATTAGTAAGCTGCATCTGACATTGATTTTTTTACGATTGGAGTTCTACGTTACTACGTATATTCTAGATTACTCGACCTTCAGCTGCAGCATGGGCCCATGGGTAATTGGTCAAGCTGTGTGCAGCTTTTATCAGGCCTAAAATAGCCTTAATAAAACCAAGCCAACTACACCCTTCTCCAATAGTAAACCTTTATAAGCCTTAAACCTGCAAACCCTCAAACTTTCCATGATATTGACCACCGTATACAGATCACGATCATCTTACTGCCAACATTTGTTTCTACAGAAGTGGAAAAGTTCCTACTACAATTTGGTTCAAAATCATCTTAGAGTAGCATGAGGACACTCTAAAGAATCTAATGAATTCATTTCTGACAGAAACCCTGCATCAAAATACCTTGCATGCTATGATAATTTTATAGCAGGTTTGAATCGTAGCCAAGTAAATCTTTCTCAAGAGTTGGAAAACGAAAATTCCCCACCAATTTCAAACCCCTCACAGAAGATAACGATATAGACAAACAAGCTAGTGTCAAAGAAACAGGCACATGGTTACAGTACTTCAAGAAGCTATAAAGGAGCGAGACACTAGAAGGCACAAAGCAAATATTAGTACCTTGCCATCCAAAGCCTGGATAGCACTAGAAGCCTCGTCACTCGATGTATAACTAACAAAGGCAAAGCCTCTGGACCTTCCAGTTTCACGATCCGTGACAATCCTAGCTGCAAGAGATCAGAATATTACAATTGATAGCCAGCGGTTCTCTGTGCACAGGACCATATTTCTAGAAATGGACTGCCTTTTTCAGCAACCAGTGTTGATAAGAGATACTATTGTATAACTTAAATAAGCACGTCTACCCCAAGAGAAATTAAGGAAAAACAAAAGAAAAAATGTCGTCTCACTTTGCTGCTCTTGTAGTCTCTGGCTATCCTCCTGTTATCATCAGACCATTAAGACCAAGAATACATTCACTTTGTGGAAAGCTCAGCCAACAAAGGATAAGCTGATAATTTCCAGAATACTAGGAATTTACTGAACTCCCCATCAGCTCAGAAATTTTCTGCATCCCTATCACACTCAGAGGAATACCAACAGAGCCACTTCCATAACATAGACTCAAGGAAATATCTCAAACATCACAATACCCTATCTGGAAAAATAAACACAAAAATCCCAAAAAGTACAGAAAATAAAGAAAACGAAAAACTAAACACTAAATTACATCATACAACAAACAAGAGATCGTCCAAGGCAAATTTTTGTAATGAGAATCTCTCCCTGACTAGCACATTGCTTTCTCACTAATCATCCTACTTAACAATTCCATGACCAAAATGAAGAGCATAGGAAAAAGCAGATAGTCCTAAAGTAAACTACCAGAAGAAGTCTAAAACAAAGTCAAGTCTGACATTGCAAAATCCCATCCTCTGCCATCACATATGAGAGAAATTACTCGTTCACAAAATCATTGCCTTTTATTGAGATCCAATTTCCAAATACCACCCAACAACTCACTTCTTAATCACACACAAACAAGCATGTTACATATGTGGCCTAGGATAGAGTATTAATGAGCAATTTAGCATAAAGCAGGTTGGAAACAAGTATACCTTCAACCACTTCCCCATATTGGGCAAATGTTTCTCTCAAACTCATTTCATCTGTGGAATACGGGATACCTGAAGTGGTACGTAAAATATTAGAACATACTAGATTGATATTAATGCAAGTTACTCCAGAAAAGAATTCACGTACCTCCAACAAAGAGCTTTGAAGATGACATGCATCTTATAGCCTGATAAATTGATGGTTTAGATCCTGCTAACTCCAACTTGACGTGGTTGCTTATTGTCTGCTTCAACATATTCCCGACCTTGCTAACAAAAGCCATTCTTGAACCTAGAAAACGGAAATTTACATATTTAAGACCACAAAATCTTTGTAAATTAAAAAAAATGAAGAGCTGATGATGGATTTTCATTTCTTTTGGATATGTTATAGACATTTTCTTCGGAAAGCTTGAAGATGTAATTTCTGACAAAGGCTTCACTAGGGTGCTACCCTCTCCAACATTTGCCTATGTCTGAAGACTTTAATTTCTTTAGCAGTTAGTGGGCCAATGGCTGCCCAAACCATTGTTCTAAGCGTATGAGGAGCAACATATGCAAGAGTATTATAGATACAACGCAAGAGTATTATAGATACAACCATGACAAGGAGCTTCCATATCAGGAAAAGAGTCTGATACATTTTGTTTCATGCAAGCCATTCTGCTGGCTCACAATATAAAGCTAAAATCTGAGAACTCAGATGCTGTTGTCAATAATGGTTAAATACACTCAGGGGTTAGACCCTATGTTGTATCTATATCAAACTGAACACTTAATTTTAATTTTTAACCCATTGCTACACTACACTGCCTCTTGATACATAAACTGACTCACTATACAAGCAAACACTACGATACAAAGCTATGCACAATAGGGCACAATTATCTGCCACAGCAAATGCTTGCAGAAGAGTCAAGGTTTTTAACATTGCAAGTGCAAGCAGGGGCGGCTGCAGGATTTTAACTTAGCGGTGAAAAAATGTATGAAAACTTTTTGTACACAAAACACTAAAAAAAATTTACATTTACTCTAGATCGAAAACTTATCAGGCCTAGTTTATTTTGTTTTATAGAGCTATATGATCAACTCACCTAAAAATTTAAGTAAATTTTCATTTACTTTCCACTTATATGAATGATCTAGTACTGCAGATAATACTGAAGAAAAATCAAATTCTATGGGGAAAAAAATTATAATTTCAGTTCATTTTTTGAACGCTTGAACCCCCTGAAACCCCAATGGAGCCGCCCCTAACTGAAAGCGTATGGCCAGGGGCGACGTCAACATGTAGTTGGTGGTGACAGGCGACAGCCAACCCCATCAAAGTTTTGAAAATTATTTGATAGAATTCCTATTTTCAATTTCAAAAATCTAACTAGTAGCGGGCATTGATCCCACCTTACCACCTCCATATTACGTGAAGTCTGCACCTCCAAGAGACTCTTTAAATGGTCCCCTTGGCTTAAGTAGCTAGTAAATACCTTATTTTGGCGCTCCAAGAGGCTCTCTTCTCCACTAGCTATTTTGCCTTGGGTATTTTCCGCTAGCTACTAGTAGCTAGCGAAGTGGCTCTCTACTATGTATGAAATGTCAATTCTCACCATTTTCCCCTACTAGCCAATGAAAGTGGTCCTCCTCTTCCCTCCATTCTCTCTGTGTTCCAAACAAAAAAAAATTGCTTTGTTTTGTTACTTTTCTACCAAGTGTTTCCTTTCGATTCAGAGTACCGTTGTGCTCAACTAGGTTCATAGTTTCTAATTTGAAGAAATTTTAATATGGAAAACAATAGTTGGAAAAACATTCTTAACTTTTTCAATCCCAACATTTTCAAGTAGATTGGGTAGAATAATCAAATGGGTATGAATGATTGCTTGGCTCGTTATGAATTCAGCCAATATAAACTTCCCTAACCTCTTCATTCTAACATTTTCAGAAATAGAATAGGGTTTCAATATTCCATTAAAATTCCACCGAGTCACCACTGGTTATGGCAAAAGTGAAATGTGAAAAGTAAAGACCAGTGCAATGTTCTAAAAACCGCTAGGGGCTAGTCGGGCAGAAAAGGGCGCCTGCCTAGCGCTTAGGCAGGGACTAGGCGCCGACTAATCTAGGCATTGGACCACCGCCTAGAGCGTAGGCGGGGACTAGTCGGCCGACTTTTAGAACACTGGGTCACTAGTGCACCAGTTGAACGAAGACCGACTAACCATAAAAACCCAAGAACCACCATCTTCGATTATAGTCTTGTGAACTATAACCACATACGCGGATCAAAAAAAAAAAAACTATAAACCACATACCACTTGATACCAGGAAATGAACAACTGTAAAAGATAAACTATGGGGACAGGTCTAGGATTTGAATGGGGACGAAACATACCTCGGAATTCGAATGGCACACCCTCGCCTCTTCACTTCTGCGCGGCTAAACCCTCGAGCGAGGTCAGGGCAGGGTTTTGTACGAGTGAGCGTCCCCGGCTACGTAGTACTCCTTAGCCACGAAAATTATCATTCATTTTTGGGAAAATTTCAAAATACCCCCAACCTTTACACAAAAATTCAATTAGACTCTCAACCTTTTAAAAACTTTAATTTTACTCCCAATGTTATCTTCCATTAATCAAAATGCACCCTTCCGTCCGAATGACTAATTGATTTCGTTAAAAGCTCCGTTAAATATCGTCCCGATCGAATTTCGATGATCCGAGCCGCTCAATGTATTCAAAACGTGATTTTAAAGGTAATCGCCTGAAATCAACAACAAAAAAAAAAGACCGGGAAGGGCTTCATCTAAATAGTTTTTTATTGAATAGTTCAATAATAAACTATTCAAATCAAGCCCTTTCCAATCATTTTTTTAAGTCCGGACGTCCGGATTTTGCTTCGGTTTGCACCTCCCCTTTTTCGATCAAATTTCGATGATCCGAGATGCTCAATGTGATTAGAACGTGATTTTAAGGGTACACGCGAGAAATCCGCAAAAAAAATGACCGGGAATAACTTGATTTGAGCAGTTTTTTATTGAATTATTCAATAAAAAACTGTTCAAATGAAGCTCATCCCGGTCATTTCTTTTGCTGATTTCTCGCAAGTACCCTTAAAATCACGTTTTGAACACATTGAGCGGCTCAGATCATCAAAATTCGATCGGGACGATGTTTAACGGAGCCTTTAACGAAATCTGTTAGTCATTCGGACGGAAGGGAGCGTTTTGATTAACGAAAGATAACGTTGAGAGTAAAATTGAAGTTTTTAAAAGGTTGGGAGTCTAATTGAATTTTGGTGTAAAGGTTGGGGGTATTTTAAAAAATTTTCTTCATTTTTACTAAATGGTTAGGAGACATAGAGACCTTGTTCCGTTTGGATTTTGTGGGAGATTTTTGAAAATCATGAGTGGATAGTCGTAGATAGAGAAAATTCATTGGAGACCGTGGGTTTTGAACTCCAAAACTAGGACTGTAAACGAGCCTAGCTTTGTCGAGCTCGGCTTGTTCACTATTTTGGTAAACGAGCCAAAAATTTGAGCTTGAGCCTTAACGAGCTTAGTCATTTACTAAACGAATATTTTTAATCGAGTCGAGTTTCCCTTAACAAGCTGAGCTTTTGTCGAACAAGCCGAGCGTTAATAAGTCAAGCCGAGCTAAGATCGCGAGCTGCTCGGTTCATTTGCAGCCCTACCCAAAACGAACCTACATTGTGCAGTGACGATCTTTTATTTTGGGCGCTGCTATTTGCAGCCCCTTATTTTCTCCCATAACCTGTTAAAAAATTTCGAAAATTATATTTCGGTAACTACATATCGAAAATATGTTTAACTTTCGGTAAACAATTGCCGAACATACATTCGGTAAATAGCTGTTGAAAACAAGATTATATTTCGGTAACTACATGTCGGAAATGCATACAAAAAAACAAGAAACATATATTTCGGTAATTGGATGTTGAAAATGTATCTCAATTTCGGTAACTAACTGTCGAAAATATATCTCAATTTCGGCAACTAACTATCGAAACATATGAAAATTTTTAATGGGCTATGGGAGAAAATAAGGGGCTGCAAATAGCAGCACCCTTTATTTTACTATTACCATACTTTCATGGGTAAATTACACAATCCTCCTCTGAGGTTTCTAGGAACAAGACTCCCATCCTCGAGGTCCTAGAAGTTGAACTTCCACCCCCGGTTAGAACTGGTCTCTTACTTAACAAAGGAACGGAGCATTTGAAGCCAACTAACAATTTGTGGGTTGTTCACAGGTATTCTGATGAAGTGTAACTAGTGAAAGCATGGTTGGGAGTGGTGCTTCATAGAAGTGCTATGTGTAAAAAGTAGGGTTACATTTTCGGTTATGGGTAAAACGCTGGTTTTCGTAGGCAAAAAAGAATGGTCCAACGGCTAGTTGGTTGGACTAGGAGAAGGTAATAGCTCGTTGAGGCTTTCATTATTTTCAAGCGTATTTTGGCTAAGACACTTACTTTTTAGAAGGTGTAAAAGAGTGTCTTTGTGTATAATTTTGAGAAATGATTTTGCCACACCCTTTTTTGTTAACGCCACTCCCCTGCAAGTGTATTTTTGGCGCATTTTGGCTAAGCCACTTACTTTTTAGATGGTGTAAGAGACTGTCTTTGTGTATAATTTTGGGAAATGATTTTGTCACTCCATTTTTTGTTAATGTCACTCCCCTGCAAGTGTATTTTTAGGAGTGGTGCTTCATATATCTATTTTGGAATGTCTCATAATAGATTCTCATCTTGACAAGTCAAAGAGAAAAAGTTAGGAGTAATAAACTTTCTTTTTGAGATTAAATTATGTTCGGCCCCTTTTGATAACAGTGATAGATGGATGAGATTCGTAAGGAGATGAGATTAGGATTGAGATTGGTAATGAGAAGAGATTGATAATGAGTATGTTTGTTTGGGATGAGATTAGATGATGAGATTATTAATATCATGTTTGTTTGAGTTGGGATGAGATGATAGGATTGGATTGATAGAAGAAATTGGTAATGAGAAGGGATTGGTAATGTGAGGAGTTGGAATTAGACTATTAATACCAAGTCTCACGGGGTATTGCTAATATCCCCTAAAGGTCGGATTGTGGCCGAATTGTTTATCCCATCGGACTACCAATCCGGACCAATTTTGGAAACCAAATAAGGAATTACTAATACCATCACCTTAGTAATCCAATCCCAACCTCCAATCCGTTTATCAAACGGGGCCTTCGGCTCATCTGGACAGAATGGGTTTTCTGCCAGCACCCTTCTTAGGCCCGCTTCGTGCATTTTTTTAGGTAATTCAAACCATGTATTTTGTAGGGTTTGTAAAATAATGTATTTACGCAAAAAATCAGCTTGTCCGAGCATAGATAGGTACGTCAAAAGTTGAGTTCTAGACGAAACAATAGACGGCCTGGATCTGTGAACTATTTTTTAAGTTAAACTGTTCGTAGCCGCTCATTTCTTCATCAAAAAACTCAACTTTTGTCATACCTATTGATGTCCGGACAAACTGATTTTTTTGCATTGATATATTATTTTGCAGACCCTACAAGATGCACAGTTTTGATTACCCAAAAAAATGCGCGAAGGGGACCCACGAGGGTGACAGAAAACCCCCCCTTTCCGCCTGATCCGGACAAAATGTACTTTCTTTCTTTTTTGTCCTCTTTTGAATTGGAGTGGTAGCTCCTACTTTAAAAAAAAAGGGTCAATTTTTGGAAACTTACACATCTGCTGGTGTAATAATGATGTATTCTTAAATAATTGAATTTTAAAGAAGAGAATTATGGGACACTCTGTTCTTAATAGACCTCATGTCTATATAGCGAGTAGGGGCAAGTGTTATGTGATATTCAACTATAGGGGAAGTTCGGTGTAATTCTAGGACCTCAGGGAGGGCAGTATCTCAGGAAGGGGTATATGTAATTTACCCTACTTTTATTCAGAGGTGGATCAGGATTTTGATCACAGAGATATAACCTCAAAGATATATTTTCACATAAAATGCACTCATTACATTCATATATTTATGAGTCATTCTACTACCACACCTATTTATACACTAAATCACACACACATACACTCACAATAAGGGTGGAGCACGCACACACTACACACCTAGTGTATGTGGGCCCCACCTTTATTGTGAGTGGGGGTGTGTGATTGGGTGTGATATTAGAATTATTGTATATTTATTAGTTCGAACGGATCTCACATAATGGACCTAAGATTACTCTACATAAGCCCACAAGTTCACCCATTAATTTTGTAAGGTCTCAAGTCCATTTTAGGGTACCCTAAAGTAGGATAGGATAGCCTAGAGTTTAGGCACTTTCATAAGATTTTAGGGTGCACTTTTTTATTATAATATAGGATATCCTAGGGTAGGGTAGATTACCCTACAATTTAGGCACTTTTATAGAGTTTTATGGTGCATTTTTCTATTATAGGGTTTTAAGCACTCATAGTATACCCTAGGGTTTAGGTTATGTGGACTTGTGGCTTTACAAAACTATTAAGTGGACTTGTGGCCTAATGAAAAGTCTATAGTGGACCGGTTGTTTGGACAAAAAAGTCACTTGGCTTTCTGTTCGGCTCTGAAGTGGCTCAAGGACTGAGCGGGCGGGCCAGGACTTGTCGCGTCCAACATGAAGGACTGGGCGTCCCTTTTTCTGACTTCTAGATATGTGAGGGCGAGAGTGCTTCCGTGGTTTTGCCTCTACGAGCGAGGACTTAATAATTTCCTAACTGTGTAGGAAAAAAAGTAACAGTGTAGAATAACTTTATTATTTTTGCAATAACAAAGTAGGGGATACAAGAGAGATATGAATGACTTTATTACGTCGTAATAATAAGGTCGGGGTGTGAGAGAGATAAAAAACCCGAATTACTTGGTGAAGTAATTGAGTAAAGGTGAAAAAAAGAGATAGTTACTTCGCTGGGAAGGCTTTGGTTGTAAGCGTTGAGCTTGATTGGTATGAGAACCCTTTTTCTGTCTTAAGTTCTAGTATTTATAGGCAGGGATATTTGGCTCTTGCATGAACTGGATATCCCGCCCTTGCTTCTCGTGGTGACATGTGTCCCATGATTCTTCCATCATGCATGAGATCATGGGTGGTTGAGAGGAATTGTAAACATATTGCACATGTCTTTTCCCCATCGTGGGAAGTTATCAAAGGTGAATACTAATTACCCACCTAATAATTCCTACTCATGAGCAGTTGGTGGGATAATGGGTTCCCACATTTCCTATTCTCGTGGCACTTGGTAACTACCAGCCATTTGACTCGGTCAAATGGCTTTCGCCAGGTAACAAACATTTCTCCTCCTCCCACTTTTCAAGGATTACTTGGGTAATGGGCCATTTAAATAAATTAAATGGCCTACTAACTTATTTAGCCCACATCCACACTTGATCAACTTGAATAAAACATGGGCCAACTGAATTCTTCTTGCAAATAGGCCCAAAGCTTTCAAACCCGAGCCCAAATCAAACCAGAATTAATTGGGCCCAAATAATCTTGCCTTGGCCCATTAATTTTGGTCCAATAAATCTTCAATTCATGGCCCAATTTAATTAAATTTCAATTAAATGGCCGTCCAACGCTAGTCAGCCGTCCAACGCTAGCCAGGACTGGGTGCCAAAAACGGGTGTAAACACTTTCCCGCAAAAAATGAGCCAAATAAGCCCATTATTTTTTAATAAAGACGAAAATAAGCCAATAAGCCAATTTTTTCGTCTTTATTCAAAAAAATTGGATTTCGATCAAAAAATTTTACTTTTTAGATTTCTCTTGTCATGAGGATGCAATAATCCCCCAAAAAAATGATGATAAACCAAGTGATACGAAAAAAATTTGAATAAGGACAAAAAAATAAACCACTTGGCTTATTTAGCCGAACGGTTAAATCTCCCACTAGCGATGTTAAATAAAATAAGTTGCTTACAGTATACGACCGTACTATACTTTCTCCACGTTTGAATCGTTGAAAAACTCATCAAGTGTTTGAATTAAGCTCGACTAAAACTTGTTTGCATTCGAATAATTCAATCAACATACTTCTAGAGTTCCTTAAGTTTTGAAGACAAAATTAACGACCCAATACTTAAGTTTGACTAACCATCATTCCAACCGGTATAGGTAGAAATGGTCAACAATTTTGATTTTTTTTTTTTTGGTACATCGGAAATTAATTTTGATGAATTCAAGTAATGGTGAAGGGTCCGGCTGGAACCGGGATGGTGTTGTGCGGCACCGTACTGTGCACATTTGGGCCGTTTGAGCATCCGAATTGTTCTTTGTCGAGATGAAATCTAGACCGTTAGATTACCGAACGGACGGCCCAAATATGCACAACACAGTGCCACACAGTACCTCCCCGGGTCCGACTGGGTGGGGCTAGGCCCCCCACTTTTAATTTGTCTTTTTTATTTTATGGTTAATTACAAATAGTCACTTCACAAATTTCCAATTCAAAACAAAAACACGTTTTGTACTCTCTGTGTTTCCAATCGCAGCCTCTCTCCCAGATATGCGAAACCATTAAACGTTCAAAAACTCTAGGCAAGAAGGAACGGTCCGAACGGCAATCCTCAACAGCCGATCGACTTGATTTTGCTTTACGATCATGACTGGAGACCACCATTGCCGACGTTGCCACCCCACGAATCCAAATCCTAGCTCCGCCACGGTTTTTAAATGTGGTTATTTTGGTGTTTCTGATTGTGGTAGGCTTCAACATAAAATGCCGAAAATATGTTGTTGGTCTTCAAAACGTGGCGCTCAGGTCCTGGTCACATGACTTCCCTTTTGTCCATCAGTGTATGGGAGCCGAGAAAGTCAGATCTCAGAATTATTATTATTATTATTATTATTGATTAAGCAGAATTATTTTCACTATTAGAACCATAAAGCTATCGGGACCGACCCCCCTATAGTATAATTGAACTGTTCAAGTCATACTTATGACTTGTTCGGCTAAAAAAGTCATTGGCTTTCCCGCCAAAATTAAGTCTCACAAAAGTGGCTTATTGGCTTTCCCGTCAAAAAGTCAAAATTGGATTTTGATCAAAAAAATTTACTTTTTAGATTCCTCTCGTCATGAGGATGCAATAATCCCTCAAAAAATGTGAATAAGCCAAGTAATGCGAAAAAAATTTGAATAAAGACAAAAAATAAGCCACAAATAAGCCAAGTGGCTTATTTGTCCGAACAATTAATACTGTAAATAGGTTGGTGGGCTTTTACTCCTTTTATTTATTGACAAGTACGAGTAGTAGGGGAATTTTTAGGTCGGCCCCAAAAATTAGGTTCGGACCTAATTTAGTTCTACACAATTATTTGTATTTTTTATTTCAATCATGCCCCTTCCTTCGTCACGCACATCAGCGCACAGAATTAGAGAGCATCTAGTTTAGGAAAATTATCCAATGCTCCATGAGCATTGGTGCACCATTCAAACATTGTTTAAAATTTAAAAAGTCATATCTTTTGTTGTAGATATTCATTTTTAAAAAAAATTACATTTGTAGAACCTACTCGACGATATCTACTAAACAAGATCCATATTGAATATGAAATTATATAAGATTTAAAAAATACCCTTTGCTATGAGAATTCTCTATGATAATTGTTTCTACGAGAATTGTTTTTATGAGAATTATCTCCATGAGAACTGTCTTTATGAAAACTGTTTCTATGAGAACTGTCTCTATGAGACTGGCTATGAGAACAGTTCGCATATGCATTTCATATAGCTCACCGAACGGTTCACATAGCCCACCGCATAGTTCACATAGATTCACGACACACTAAAATAAACAATTCGCACATGCAATTCTCATAGCCCACCGCATAGTTCACATAGCCTCACGCTACACACTAAAATAAAACAGTTCGCATATGCAGTTCTCATAACCCACCGTATAGTTCACATAATCTCACGACACACTAAAATAAATAATTCTCACATGCAGTTCTCATAACCCACAACACAGTTCACATAGTCTTACCACACACTAAAATAAATAATTCGCATGTGGAGTTCTCATAGCCCACCGCACAATTCACATAGCCTTACCATACACTAAAATAAGCAATTCTCATAACCCACCGCACAGTTCACATAGCCTCACGACTAGGGGTGTAAACGAGCCGAGCCGAGCCGAGTTTCGGCGAGCTCGAGCTCGGCTCGTTTACTTAACGAGCCCAA
>JAOTQK010000002.1:4238656-4248907 GCA_025642025.1 Rhododendron ferrugineum
TTATTTATGGGGAGGTTTTGTGGTGGTATTAAATAATATCTCCGGAGAATACCCCCTCCTCTTCCATGTCAACTACAAAACAACCTTATCCCTCATTTTATCCCTCATCCAAACCAAGTACTATTTAATCCTTCTCCTCTAATACCTCATCCAAACCAACTACTTTTTAAACCCCCGTTATATTAATGTGGGCCCATCATTTTTACATAATACCCCCTACTATCTTATTCCCCTTCTTAACTAATACCCCCAATTCTTTTCCCGTATCCAAACGGGCCCTAAGGGTGTAGGGAATGGAATCCTGCGGCGAGAACCGAACCCACGATGAAGGGAGCACGTGACCGTTTGGGCTACCCTTGTTCTCAATTCATAGTCGAATTTGAATAGGAAGAGGTTGACATATAATTAGACATAACACATATTTATTTCTTACACCATGTTGAGGTTGCTACCTCGAGGCGCCAATTGGCTCTAGCCCAGTTAGCATCTCGTAGACCTCCTCAAGGTTTGAGCCCTGTCGTGAGCGTTTAGGATTTAGAACTATGGATAGCCTATGCAAACTCTTGTGGACTAACCTAATAATACTCCCGCTAATCCCTACTGATGCATACAATATTAAAAAATATATATATATTTGCTACCTCCAATCCAAAAGAGGTCAGAGGCATGATAATTGCCATGAAAGGAAAGACTCCATTTATATAAATAAATATATTAAAACAAACATCTTTGTCATCAATTATAAATAATTAAATATAGAAAATACACATCCTGCTTTTATGTTCCTCCACACGCATTCTGACAAAGGTAGCTAAAAAAGAACAAAAAATTAATGAGCCAAACGGCAGTGGCCTCCCTCAATCAATGGTTGGGTTTGTTTTTAGTTGCTTTCAAAGCATTTAAATCTTCACTGCCTTGCTGCATGCAATATAAATGGAGAGAGAGAGAGAGAGAGAGAGGACTAGAGGAGTCATGAATTATTGGGACGTGGGTAGTTAGGCCACGATTGGGAGTGGGGTTTCGATGGTCAGGGTGTCCGAGCAGCTTATGTGCACTTCTGCGTAACCCTTTTCTGACCCGGTAAAAAAATAGTTAATCACGTCGGAATTAGAGAATTTACAAGAAATTATTTTGACGCATGCAACATGATCTTAAGAATTAAATCTGGTCAATTGTGCGGGGAGCAAATTAACCAACCACCGGGATTAACCCTGGGCTAGATGTGCCTGCTTGGAATGAATCATAGATCTCACGCGTAAATTTACAAGAGGTGGTGGAAGGGTACAATCTCGCTAGAGTACCAATTAAAGAAGGAATCCAAATTCAAAATTCCAATTCGAGTACAGGGAGACTACAATAATTTCCAATGTAGCACTTTCCACATTTGAGATTGACCCAAAAAGATGTTATAGCTACCCTTTGCTCTATTTTTTGAGAATTGGAGGAACTTTTGGGAAGAGAGCAACCCAATTTAGGGCTAGAGGTTAAACTGCTATTCAATAAATAAATACTCAGCTACGTCCTTTTTTAAGTGTATATACTATTATACTACGATTTTGCGTGTCATTTTCAACTACTTCTATTCTGTTATGAAATCAACAATGGAAAATACACTGGCTCAATGGTAACAACTAATAGCCAGCAATCACTTTGTAGCGTATCGGCAGCTAGGTAATTTTTTGCCCCCGTACCGTACATCCGTTATACAGGTGAGAATGAAAAATCACATGCTTCATAGATGATTCCCACAACGTACCACTTTTTAATTATTAGACTCACGAACCAGTTTACCGCCGTCACAGCCGACTCTACTCCACTATGGCCAACTTAGGCACTCTTAAGAAAATTTGTCAATTTCATTTCGATACTTCGCGACCGTTGCAACTTATTCTTGTAACGTATCGTTTCGGTACTCCCCATACTCTTAACACAGCCAGCAATATCTTTACAAGCATATCCTAGTATAGCTATTTAATAGACATTGATCACCTCCTATGGGTCGCCAACTCATTCTTCAACGGACACACGGTCAGAGCGCCCCACCGACAGTGGTAAATGACCCAAAACAATTTGATTATAATTCCATTCGTGACGATCACAAGTATGAGTGAATCAGTCCTAAAATTGAAAACTACACATACGTGCCCAAAACAATAGCTATATGCCAAAGATTCAACTTCCTAATAATGTTTTTGGACCACACCCAGAATGAAATTTTGGTTCGCCGTTCACACTTTCTACATATGGGGTTAGGTAACATTTCTATAAAATATATATTTTCACTTTCTAGCATAGGATATGAATATGAAACTTGATTATGAAGACCAATCTAGCACCTGAAGTCACCTATATCCAAAATATCTGTAGCTCTGATCTGTTCCCGTGCATTGTCAGTAGTAAGATAGCACAAAAGATTTCTTTCGATCGGGAAGAGATTATTGTGCAATCCCGATGTTGAAATTGCACGAGAACAAAGGTACATGCACTTTTCTGATACGAGGCCATCAAGCTTTGACCCAGTTAATTAATCATCATAAAAACTGTGTTGAGAGAGAGAGAGAGAGAGGTGCAGCTAATTACCTCCATTAAGCCAAACGACCAAAGGTTGGGACAAGGGATTTTGAAATGACTCAGTGAGCCAGTAAAAGAGAGCTCTACCGGCTGCTTCATTGACGGTCACGTACCCTGAAAACTGCTGGAATGAGACCTTTGGTTGCCCCGGAAGTGCCAGTATCCGGTCAGCTTCTTCTTCTTCTCCTCCTCCTTGGGCTTGTTTTTTCAATTCATGTAGTGGAGTGGCAATAGCGCAAACATGTACAACCACAAGGGTAAGAATGACCACGGAAATAACAAAGATCTTTCCTTTTGCCATGACCATGGTCTTCCAAAGGAGAGGATGAATGGGAGAGAAAAATGGTGTCCTAGTTGCTTGGGTTGTGGACCGTTTCTGTGCTGTCTGCTGTCTGAATAAATAGGAGGGGGAGAGAGAGAGAGAGAGGGGGAGGGGGGGCCGGATCCCCTCAATTCGTTTCGGACCAATTCAGTCTATTTAGTGCACCCGAGCCGTCTAGAATACTTTTGAACGGTTCGAATGTTCTAAATGAACCAAACTGATCTGAAGCCAAATTGACCGGATCCAATCCCGATGAGGAGGTAGAAGGAGAGGGATAGGGAGAGTCATTACTCCAACAACTTTGCTAGCTCCAAGGACAATTGATACTACTTGATAGGGCGGCCTATGTGAAAAGATGATTCTACCCCTACAAACTGAAGCCTTGGTTTAGTGGCCCAAATATGGGAGGAAAGGGTCTATATTTAAATTTAATTAAACCAAGCTCAAAATGAATATATTTTCAATTAATTTTACCTTGCTTACATATTCATCTCTAACGACTTTGTGACAAATTGAATACTTCCTCCGTTCCATTCTTTAATAGTCTCTTCTGGAGATTCTAACTAAGTAAGAGAACACAATTATTGCACTTTTGAAATTTTATTTTTCTCATTTTACCCTTCAATCATTACATTTTTTTTAGTACTTTTAATTTAAAAATAAAAGGGTAAAAGAGAAAATTCTTTATCCATTATCCATTTAGTTTTCATATGGGACAATCTTTTTGGGATGAAAAAAGTGTTAATTGAGACTAAAGAATGAGAACGGAAGAAGTATGAAATTAAATCCAACTGAAAATAGTGAGTTGGTCCATTGGGTATTCATAGTCCTAATAGAGTTAGGGACTGCCCTAAAGGCATAGTAGGTTGGTGTGTCTTTTTAAATGGGTTTTGTCCAAGCCCAAAAACATGATCCGAATGTTTACTTCGTAGTCTCGACGCGTAGAACAGCCATACAGAAAAATGACATACCGAACATTGGTAATTAATAACTCAGTGATCGATAAAACCAAATTATCTCAAAAGTGTATTTTTAAAGTCCTACTTACCATTGATGATTTTATTCAAGAATGTGATCTGTTTTACTGGATTCTCGTTGTCTCATCGACTTATTCTTTTCAGAATCGTTATGTACAACATACACACGTTGAGGTTCACCAAATAGATCACCCGGATAACGTTTTTAGACTTCCAGACGAGGCCTATTTGGAGGACACAAGGGAGAACTTGCAATGCTGTATTTGAGTGTCTACCATTGAATTTAAAAGTAGGTGCGCTTAATTATCAAAGAACAACAATTATTAATTCTTCTTAAAATTTTATTACTGTATTTGTGACTTCGGGTTGGTGCTGTGCAGTGAGGTACGCAACTCCTAGCCGTAGGATTATGCATCCGACAACTCGAAAATGCACAACATAGTATTGTGCACACCACTGCACAGCACTATCCCCAATTCACGAAATCCTTCAAATCCTCCATTAATACGTGAGGGAGACTGGGACTTTGACTACAGTCACTACAGGCCTTTTCCTCTTCTCATTGGCTACTTCCCCCCCCAAAACCAGCATTTTTTTTTTGTTTCTCTCTCCATGTTTGGATAAGATTCACACGATTGTGCATTACTTGCTGTTTCAGCTTTTTCCTTTATTATATTTTTGTGAAAAGATTGTCCCATTTTTGTCATGCATGATGGACTATGGAGTATTATAATAATCGTTAACGTAAGCTCATGATTAGTGGCAATTGGTCTGATTTTTCTTGGTTAATTAAGGCATTCTTGAATTCACAATTAGGGGGTGTTTGGGAGCTTCAATATTTTTTTTTTACTTTTTGCATTTTGGTTTTACAGTTTTTACTTTTTGAAATATGGGCAGAATGTGTTATGAATCTGGTAGACTGCTTGGAAGAAATATGCATAATGTATTTTGCAACAGAAGAAGCGTTTAGGATAGATATGTGTTATTACATGTTCTATGTCTTTTTGTTAACTAAAATGAGAAAAGTCAAAAATGAGAAGTCAAAAAACTCCTCTCACCCTACTTTAATTGGCTTCTCCTCTGGTGTCCAAAAACAAAAACCCATTTTCAAATAATATGCCCCGATCTGCTAAGGTTCTTATTTTTAAAATACTTATTTTTCGCTTTACGAGATAGGTCATTCTCTCATAATATGTCACATTTAATTCAAAAAATAAGTACTTATTTGATAAGCATGATATATGTACGCCTAATAAGACACATATTTACTATTTAAAAATTGGCCGTTCAAAAAAATTATTAAAAAAATTGCTCTGTTTTACAAAGCTTCAGAAAATGAGTTTCTAAAAACGTCGACCAAACAAATTTACTACTATATTTTCGCAAAAATAAACTATGGAATCAGGGGCGGACTCCCGGACCCCTGCACAACTCCAAATACTCCCACTAATTGTTGAAATGGTTCTCTTAGGTTGGTCCCTACATGTCACTTGAGTAAAAAAATCATAAAGTTTTTCTATATATGTGAAAAAAACTAGATACTATAGTAGCAATTGACGTATAGTATTTTTTTACTCCAAAAATTAAATTTTATGTATTGACATTTGTAGTTTTTATTGGAAAAATACTCTCTCTCTCTTTAAGTGCACGCGAGTTTTTCACAGAATAACAACATGGTTGTGTGGTCATGGTGATGATGTCCATGATGGTAAAGCTCTTTTGGCCAGACATTAATTTTGCCCATAATTAACAAAGGGTGTGGAAGTGTCACGAGCTTCAGCCCAATTCATTGCATTATTCCTTTCTAAACTTAGCGCTATTGTTAGGAATCATCATGTCACTATATATCCTCATTCCATCTATAATTTGCTTTCTCTCACTAAAATATACAAGGCATTGTTTGTTTTCATAACTTCAAGTTGTTTTTCTTTTCCGAGAACGGTTAGGAATATTGGGTGACGTGCGGAGTGAACCATTTGGATGGTGAGAGTGGTTAAAAGAATTAGTCGACGTGTGCGTAAATCGGTCCAGACACCTAGATATCAAAGAAAAAAAAGAGCGAGCCCTTCTCCTGTGTAACATTCAAGAAGAAGGTATTCTTGCAGAGTAATACGAGTAACTATTCTTGAAAGAATCATTGCCCAAAAAAAAAAAACTATTCATGAAAGAATAGTCCGTCACCACACCCTCACACGCAGCAATGAGTTCATGATGACTATTGCTGCAAACGGGTCCGATCTCATGACCGCGTGTCATAACTTCCAATATTATTCAAGTTCGAACACCCTTAAAACCCCAAGGCTCTTGTTGGCCGAGTGGGCATGAGGCAGCAATGAAAGGGCTTGTCCCCGAGAGATTGCAAGATCAAATCTCACGAAGCCAAACATTGCAAACCTTGGAGCTACTGAAAGTTTATCCGGACCTTAACTTCAAGGCTTCGAATAGTTAAGGTGCACAAAAGCCAACCCACTTAATTAAACACCCAGTTGTCTAAAAAAAATCATAAAAGTTGAAGATGTTGAAGCCAAGTTCAAGCACAATTATGCTACTTCCCCACTCGTATATATCCATCCTTTATTTTTATTTTTTTGGGATCCATTTAGCCAAAGTAAAAGAAGAAAATTGGATTAAGAAAAGATGCATGAGGAATAATTGCCAGTTGCCACATGTGGCACAGAGCCAAGGGCGGACCCAGGATTTAGTTGTAATGGAGTCAAATAGCTATAACACATATAATTTGCCTATGCTTGATTTTGTCTTTGCAAGAGCCTATACTTGCTTTTGGAGAGAGAGAGAGAGAGAGAGTATAGAGACTATATATAGACTCATAGACTCTGTACGGAAGAGAAAAAAAACATTGAGTTTTTTGTATAACGTCACAATCAAAGAGGACAAAAATTGCAAATTCCGTTGAATTTTCAAGGCAAGAATATTATCCTTTTGGACAAAATTACAAAATACTATTCAAAACTATACCCCTCTAGGGGTATTTTGAAACTTAGTGGGGTCAAGTGACCCCATGCCCTAGTGTGGGTCCGCCCGACTCAGAGCAGTAGGCAAAAGACTCGAAACATTCTGATCTGATGGTCAATGATGTCCCATCCTCTCCCCCTCTTGAAGTTGAAGCTATCAACTAACGGCTCATTTGGTTGGTGGATGCATGGATAAAATTTTGGGGACAACGAAGAAGAGGATAAGAGTAGGATTTGATATAATTAAGGACGATTCTTTAAGAAGTTTGGATTAAGTTTTAAAAAAATAAAATTGGTAGTTTGATTAATGGATGGATAAGAGAGTTGGTGAACAAATGAATAATGCGAGAGTTTACTTTATTGCGTCTATAAAATCCTTATAGTGAGATTAACAAAAGGTAGTTTGTAAAGGTTTGATGGGCACGCCGATAATTACACCCACCCCGAATAAACAGGTGATGAAGGATGGGGTGGGTTTCGCTAAGACCCTTGTAGGGTCTTAGCTTATCTATCGGATAAGTAGTTCCGGTGCAGAAGGAGAAATCAAATACTGGACAATTGCTACACCCGAATTAGCTTATATCCCTAGCTTGGCCTGTAACCCCTCCATCCTCTGCCTGCCTAACGAGCCGTAAATGGGCAATAACAAAGGGTGGTTTGGAGAGGTTTGAGGTGCATGCCGAGAATTACGCCCACCCGGATAAACTGAGGATGGAGGATGGGGTGGGTTTCGCTAAGACCCTTGTAGAGGTCTTAGCTTATCTGTAGGATAAGTAGTCCCAGTGCAGAAGGAGAAATCAAATTAATACTGGACAATTACTGCACCCGAATTAGATTATGCCCTAGCTAGGCCTGTAACCCCTCTCCATCCTCCGAGCCGTAAATGGGCAATAGGGTAATATTGGAATGTGTTCAAAACATGTTTTTACTTGAAGATGGGGTCTTTAATGAGGGAGCAGTTTGTGCCCATTTGAGTACGTACAGCCTTTTCTGATCCCAGCATTCAAGTGAGTTTCAGAAAGAAATTAGGAATGCTTCAATGCTTGTTTCCACACACACACTCTCTCTCTCTCTCCATGATTCTTGTGTGATCTCTTTTTTTTTTTTTTGGGTAAAATCTTGTGTGATCTCTTGCTTCTTGCGTTTACTTAACTCAAAAAGTTGGTATTCTGATGAACTCTGATCAGTGCATCAGATCTGATATACGGTAGAGGATTCAATGCTAGCTGTACTACTTTTTTTAATGAAGTTTAGGATATTTCTGAGAAAAATTGGAAAAAGATCATAATTTTTTACTTTTTCAATTACTACCATCGAAACAAACCAATAATTCACAAAATTTTGACGCGAAACTAACAAATATGAGAAAAATTTGAATAAGGACAAAATAATTTTTTTTGGGAAACACTAGGTCTAATCAACGCCACATAAATAATATCAACCTGAACCTGAAGAATAAATTGCCTAAATTCGTTTATCGGGGCAGTTCCGGGAACAACTAATTAGACACTTAAAAAAATACCTCATAGTTCCCGATCAAATTTTAATGATTCGAGCCGCTCAATGTGATTAGAACGTGATTTTAAGGGTATCCGCGAGAAATCAGCAAAACAAAAGGACCGGGAAGAGCTTGATCAGAGTAGTTTTTAGCTTAGATTTGATGAACAGTTCAATTAAAAACTACTCAAAACAAGCACTTTCCGGTCATATTTTTTGCTAATTTTCTGTGGCACCCTTAAAATCACATTCTGCGCACATTGAACGGTTCGGATCATAAAATTTTGATCAGAAACTATGAGATTGAGATTTGGGATGTTTTTTTAGGTGTTTAATTGGTTGTTCGCGAAACCGCCTTGTTTATCGATCTTAAAGACAGTAGATAAAATTTACTTGAAGTCTTCAATTTTTAGTTTTTGTCAAAAGTTTTAAGAATAATCATTTGTTTCGACGAGAGTAACTGAAAAGGTATAAGACTACGTACCGAAGGTAATAAAGATTTAGATAAAACAACACTAAAAATAACAAAGACAGTTGGTTTAAACTTCTATGTGAAGGACAGATTAGTCGCTAACTCTAGTTATCGATCCATTGTTAAAATTAGTTCACGTAAGAAAAAAGACAGATTAGTCGCTAACTCTAGTGATCGATCCATTGTCAAAATTAGTTCAGTAGTCGATGCATTTTCAAGGACAAAACCATTTGACCATAACTAGTAATTCAATGTGAGTTGTTCACGAAATCTATAAAATGAACAACTTAGATCATTAATATCAAATTGAGAATGTGACAAGTCAATGAGCGCCACTAAACTGTCTAGTTTATGTCAAGAGCTCGTCTGGTTACGTTGCTTATGTGCTTATTTCTAAAAACAAGCAAATAAACAAGATCAAGAACAAGTGAAGTCACGGGGTTGAAAATAATTTTGTTTGTTTAGTATGCTTTTTTAAAATTTTTAAATACTTAAAGCTATTATGTCCACCAAGCAAACTTATTGTTGTTATTTATTTTAAGAAAATCAACAAAAAATAAATGAAGTAGCTCTAATTGGAGTGAATAGAAGTGAGTAGGAAAAGGAGAAATTAATCTATGTGAGAATGCAAAATGTTGGAAATATCACACACCATTCTGGTTGGTGGTTTTAAATTGATTACTATTTTGTCCATAATAATTATTTAATAACAAATTAAAATACTTAATTATTACAAGGGCAATTATGAAAATCACTTTTGTAATGAGGCTTAAAAAATGGGTGACACCAAATTGTTGCTCTTCTTTTATGTGTTAGATAGAATAGTTCTAGACCCATATAGGATGTTCGGGCTTCGGCCTTTTTAGGTGGGCTTTGTCCCAAACAGGTGTCCTTTGATTGGCTTCTTGCTAATCGCAAGTTTTGGGTCTCGGATTGGGCAGATTTATTTATTCTTTGAATATGATGTTAAGGCCCCGTTTGATAAAACTCTTAGCTCTTGGGATTGGATTACCAATCTTAAGGGACTATCAAGCCCTTGTTTGATAACCAAAAAACGTCCGGACTATTACTCCCATGGGATGAACAAGCCGGATCATAGGGGTATTAGCAATACCCCTTCGGACTTGGTATTCATAGTCCAATCCCAACCCCTTCTCGTTATCAATTTCTTCTATCAATCCAATCTCATTTCAAACAAACATAATATGGAGTATTAATAATCTCATCATTAAATCTCATCCCAAACAAACATACGCATTATTAATCCATTCTCATTAACAATCCCTTCTCATTACCAATCTCTTCTCATTACCAATCTCTTCTCATTACCAATCTCAATCCTAATCTCATCTCCTTACGAATTACATTCATCTATCATTGTTATCAAACGGGACCTTCCATGCTCCTAATAGTCTCGTAACAACTTCAAGATTAATGAAA
>JAOTQK010000002.1:4262926-4276343 GCA_025642025.1 Rhododendron ferrugineum
ATAAGGCCATTGCTTATGGGGAGTGGAGCTGTTCTTGGTCTTGCACCAGCTCCTGAGTACACCTTTCTGATATATGTGTCGCCTGTTGGAAATTATTTCAAGGTTTGCTGCTTATTTGTTGCATGACTTTTGCAATTGACTGCAGGTTTCCTTTTCCAATAATGACTGTGTCATTAACTCTGGATTTGTCTTCTTAGATGGTGAATTTTGTTGCTAGAAAATACATGGAATAAGTGATGCGTTTGGTTTCTCCCAGATATGCAATTTTTTTTGTTTGTTCATGTTTCAGTAGTGTACTGTCTGTTCTTCGTGGTAGTCATTTAGGCTTTCAAGTTAGGTTTATTATAATTAAGTGTTGAGTATTGGGTTAGAAAATCCTATTTTAGAGAAATGAAATCATCAAGCGTTCTGGTTGGTGGATGCTATGGTACCTTAACGTGTCTCTTTCCCTTTTTTTTGGCTCTAAGTTTGTTACATGTTTATGGGACATATCTTGCTTAGAAACCTTTTATATGGATTTCCTGATTCCAGGAAGGTATTGCACCAATACATTTGATGATTGACACTGAAGTGCATCGAGCGACTCCTGGTGGTACTGGAGGTGTGAAGACTATAGGAAACTATGCTTCGGTGAGCTAGCCTTCCAGTTTGTGCTTACTCATTGACTGGTTTGTCAGTATCCATGCTTAGTTTCTCTTTTACAACCTCTGGAGCTTAGGTTTGTTTCATATTTTTTATTTCCAGCTAGTACTACATCATCTTTGTCATATAAATATTCTTAATTCTCCACTTGTGTTCTGCTCCCTTGCTTATAAATAAAACACTTATTTTTCCTTGCCTCCGTTCTTTTTCTTTTTCATGATTCCTTTTTTGTTTACTTTAAGTGCTTTATTGTCCAAGTTTGTCGCTTACCTCAAGTTTTTGGGAGTCGTATGGCATTTATTCTTTTGAAAATTGGATTCACCATGAAGCTTCGAAACTCAGAATTTCCGGCAGTATTGTTATTTATGGTTGGTTTATTTCATGTTTCATGTCAAGTATACAGAATGTTTGCCTATGATTTGATTCAATGTGTTCCCCTACGAGGTGGCAGGTTTTTTATCTTGATATTTTATGAGCAATGGGGATGGTAATTACTTTTCCCCAACACTTCGTCTATACTAATGACTATAAATAGCCTTTTTTTTAACAGCAAAGAAAAGGATTTTAATAATCTTTGAACAATGAATACAAAGATTCAAAGGACCAAAGAGCACGGTGGCATCAGACTATACCTAGTCTTATCCCAACTATTTTGCTTAAGCTTGCTTCCAAATGCTGCATTTTGGACTATACTATATTAACCCCAACACCAATAACTAGTGGAACATTGGAAAAAGAAGTCATAGTTGACATTTATATGAAGGGAGACCACCTTCCTTATTTGGACTTGCTAACATATTTCATCTTTCTGATCCTCGTGTGTAGGTACTAAAGGCACAAACTGCTGCAAAAGCCAAAGGCTTTACGGATGTTCTGTACCTTGATTGTGTTCACAAGAAATATCTGGAGGAGGTTTCCTCCTGTAATGTGTTTGTCGTAAAGGTAAATTAGAGACTGGATCAGCTTCTTTGTAGTACCTTTTGTATACATGATTCTGCTATCTTGTGTTATTTCGGATGGTAACTGTCACTGATAGATTCTATTGAGACCAGATTTGTGGTCTACTTGAATTGATAACATATTATTTGATGTCATTGTAGTGATAATCATGGTAGTTACAACTTACCACAGCTATACACGAGGTTTGTGCAACCATTGATTTTAGTTGGAAAAAATCCCTAGGTTTGTCCATTTTTGACTATCATTAGATACTGCAACTGTCCTGTAAAGATATAGGGGTCTCGTTTTTTGGTAGGCTATAATGAATGTTACAGTTGCTGAACTTGGTGTTTTTTTTTTCACTCCTCTAAAGTTGTGTTTGATTTGTGGAAGTGATGAAGCTGGGATAGAATCTCAAGTCGAAGAATGAGTAGCAAACCTCGTGAATGAGAATGCCTTGAAATTGATATGTTCAACCATAGAATTGAGTTTGTGGTGTTAAATAATTGATAGGTTTGTAAATCCAGGTGGAAAGGTGTTAATTTTGTTCCTCGAGATATTATTTGGAAGTAACTAGTGAAAAGGACCAGAATCATGACCATCTCCGGTACCGTTCTCTTAATCTGATCAATGATAGTATGAAATTTTCAATGCATTTGTCAGTTGGTGGAACATGGGATTTTTAGTGTTTTAAGATTGTACAAGGTTCTATTAATTTTAATTTTTTTTACAAGGTTGATGTTTTTATGATTCCGTGATTTAACAGTTTTAATCACGTATTGACTCTTTCACTAGTGGCTGAATTTGGAACTTCTGACGGATTGTCATACTGGCTTTACCATGCAATTGTTGTCATTACAGGGAAATTCTTTCCTTCATCGATGTAAAGCTTGTTTATAATTTTAAATCCTTCTATTATTTGTCTTTTAGGGCAATGTCATTTCTACCCCTTCTATAAAAGGGACAATCCTACCTGGCATTACACGAAAGAGTATAATTAATGTTGCTCGAAGCCAAGGATTCCAGGTACTCATGAGTTTTGAGTCACTTTTGCAAAATAGTCATAATACATGACTGCAAGTTTGCTGTAATTGGTGGATAATCTTTATTTGTTGCACTTTTTGTATGGTATATAGTGGTAGCTCTCTGAGTGTTTCGAGTCACTTTTGCAAAAGCGACTCATAACACTGAGAGAGCTACCTTATCCGCCAGTACGAACCAATGTTTTAGAAACTGGACCGGGCCGACCCATCCGACTGGTTAACCGGTTAACCTGTCACCTGGCACTAAGTCCGGTTCGGATTTATCACAAGACCTTTTCAACTCAAGAACCGGCCTATTTATTAAAAACCAGTCATAAAAGGCGGTCCAACTGGTGGCCCGTAAGAATCGCTCGTGGATCAATCAACCCATACTGGACACTTGAGCATTATAAAAATTCAACTTAGTCGCGCCTCAGCTTGCTAGTTGCCCACACGTCACACAAAGTCCTTGTATAGCTCATAGCAAGACTAGAAAGGCCTACATGTGCATTCTTCCCTTAAAGATACTCGATGTGGGACGGCTTGGAGTGGTCACAGCTTCATAGCTGCTCAAATGCAAAAACTGAGCATCAGGTTTTGACGTGGGACAACTTTCATGCTGAATGTATCTCTGTACTAATTGTTCTTTTTCATTTTCGTTATCATATATGATAAATAATTGTCTATTGATCAAAGCACTTCACGGATCTAAAGAAATTTACAATAATCTTTATCCCACAAAGTCTCTAAAAAAGCGCGTGAAATATGGATCAAATGCTCAACTTAGTAGAATTAATTTTTGTGAATTTGGAATTGATTTATGTAGAAATTTTAATATACCAATGAGGTAATTCGATCCGGTTCACCCAATGGTTTAACCAGTGACCTGTCTACTGATCCATTTTTCCGGTTCAATCACTGGTCCGGATTTAAAACATTTTTACATACAGTGCAACACATGCCTGTTTAAACAATCTGCAAAAGCGAAAATAAGGTGTGAGCATATAACGGCTAGTACCATTATCACTTTTCTGACAATGAACAATAGCTCATGTGACAGAAAACTGATGTAGGATATGGATGAGGTAAAAAGCTTCAACCCACTCTGTTTTGGCATCTTCTTGTGCTCTCTCTCTCTCTCTCACACACACACACACCCACACACACTTAATAGGCTGCTTTCTCGAACCTCCCCGTGAACAAATCTGTTCTGTTTGAAGGTTGGACGGTTTACCCAAATGGTCCGTAAAGTCGTAAACCAACTTGTGTACGCATGGCATAGATTTTTTTTTCTCCATTCTATGTACACCAAGAAGAAGCACTGTGAATCCTAAGTTCTTATCATAGGGAACCAGAAAGACCTGAGACCTTTCAATTTCCTTGTCAACTGGACTTCGGTTCCAATTTCTCAGTAGCTTAACATACGCTAAGAGGATCCCTCCAACTAAATGAAAAACAAAGAACACAAACCTCAAAGACTATTGTCACAGCCGCCGCACAGGTGCATACAGAATTGTAATCATTAACTAGCTCAGGACTTAGCATCTGGAAACTCTTTGGTCACACTTTGAAATCAAGCAAATGAACTAGTGCACAGGTCCATCACCAAACCAAACCGAGCCTTAAGTCCCAATTGATTTGGGTCGGCTAAGTGGCAGCTCCATTGTATGCAAATAATGAGAAAGCATTACAGGAAAACAACTAAGAGGGAGGGGGTGGGGAAGAGAGACATACGAGGAGGTCGGTGGACATATGCAGCAAAATGGGGCATATGTGGAGAAAAAACAAAGGCCTGGAGAGTACTACAACATACGCTAATATTAACATTCCGGATTGCATGTTTTGAATGTGGAGACCTAGTGTTGCGAAATAGTGACTTTAGGGATGTCAAAATAGTTTTCTTATTCTTTTCCTTGAAGTTTTCATAGAGGGGAAATAAATCAAACATGGTCAACTCAATTCGAGGGAGACTGGAGTTTTGGCAGAAAAAGTATGGAAAATTTTCTGTATGAGTATTGGAAAGAAAATTTCTTTACGAGTATGAAATTTCAAAATTCTAATCCATACGAGCTTATCCCTTCTGTATCACATTTTAGAGCATGTGGTGTACCACATTCTGATTCCCTTTCGCATACTGGAAGAATTGGTGTCCTAGGTAATGTAAAATAGAGATACTCCCCAACACCATTGGTTCAGTGGTTCTAGATTTCTTGATGGGATATTGGTAATGAAGTTGCTTCATTTTGTTTGTGTGTTACATATGAATCGTAAACCACCAGACTCATGTGCACCCCTACTTGTTAGTCTTCTGACTCATTTTCGATGTTCTATTAGAACTTCTAATCAGTGGTTTAGCATGAATTCCTCTTATTTTCTAGATTTTGAGAACTTGCCTCCAGAAGAGGGAAGTTCTCCTAATCACGCACAAACGTGTTATGTCTATGCACATTTGTGCGTGAAATTACTGATATGCTTGTAGCTTTGTGTCTATGCGAACTTCAGCTACCTGGTTATTTAAAGTATCTAAAAGTAGTGCAACTATGCTACTGGTACTAAAGAGTAAAGTGACCAGAGATTATGTAATCAGTTTTTCTTTCTCCCCCTCTTAATCCTGGCTGATGCTGTACTTGTATGTTCCTGCTGGTTATGGTCATCTAGCGTTTATATGAATCCTGCAGCTTCATGCACAGCACAATTGACTTCTGGAGTCACTTCTCACTTTTGGTGATATGGTACTGTGTAGGTTGAGGAACGACTTGTAGCAGTGGATGAATTACTTGATGCTGATGAAGTATTTTGCACTGGAACAGCTGTTGTTATATCTCCTGTGGGCAGCATAACTTATCATGGTGAAAGGTATAAGTGCATAGTTTGGTTTTTCATTTGTAGTTTTATGTTTGTAGTTTCCCAGGAAATGTATTGGAAGCGTTAGCAAAAGGTATTTCGCTGATAGTTATACACTAGGATTAACTAGAAAATGGAAGAAATAGGTTGAACTGCATTATACCCTAGCCACTTGAATCAAATGTTAGGTGCTAATGGAAGCTTGAGTTTTAGGGAATTGTATGTATTGGGCTCAGGCTTGTAGAAAATTATAAATTTGTAGCTAATTCAGCTCGTTAATTGAGGTAGAATGATTCATTTAGCTTTTAATTCCAGCTTCCAATAAAATTGAGCTATGTGATTGTGATGGTATCATACCTTTTTCTTGTTGAGCATGACACCCATGAATGTGGCAATATCCTATCATAGTCTGATGGATTATCACAAGATTCACAAGGCGTCAAAGTATAACTGTGCCTATGGGCTAATGCAAGTTATTTGACTTGGTGGAAAAATGTCACACATGAAGTTTTGGAGCTTTAAGAAACGAAACATTTCCTTTTAGCCGATAAAAATAGAAAAAGGAAGGACAGTTCGCTTCGATTGAAAATGAAGAGTCATTCTCTTCACGTTCCGAATGTCATTTTGAAATGGCAACCTAGCTTATGACATTGTCATACAGGCAACAGAGGCTTAATGTCCCCGTCATGCATTGGGAAATAGGGAAATAGGGCATTACGTCTACACCTGTTAATATACTCCCACTGCTTAATCTATACATCTTTTCATGGTGCAGTATCTAAGATTCGTTGTTCTGCCTTCTAAACTTTCATTGGCTGTTTGAAAGATTTGCGAACAACCAAAACATACAATGGCATAACCTTCCTGGTGACATAGTGTCTCTCATGATAGTGTATATACTAAGAAAACAAATGGCTTTACAAGTGAAATAGAAAAATTCCCTCTTTACTGATCTGGGATTTGCTTATTGTGGGGACTAGTTTGCGAGTTGATCTTCATGTTTTCCTCTACCAAACCTAATCTATTGAGCTCTTTTGTATTATTTTGCAGGACATCTTACAGAAATGGTGGAATTGGTGTTGTGTCACAACAACTATATTCTGCGCTCACCAGACTACAGATGGGGCTTACAGAGGACAAGATGGATTGGCTTCTTGAGCTGAATTAGTAGGCTTTCAAATGTTGGTATTGCTATGGCTTTCTTTGGTTGGTAAAGATTACTTTCAAAGTTAGTTTTATGTTCTTTATTCTAGTGTAGCCAGATAGTCATCTTGTTTATGTTTCTCTATGTTACTTTCTTCAACGCATGATTGTGCAAGAGATTAAAAATTCTACTCATAATGTCTTGTGCTTATGTGTTGTTTGTGTTGCATGACATTGTGATGGAATGGTCCAGCTTCCATTTTAAATCTTCAATTTTTCTATTAAAATAACCAAAAGAGCAACTAATCAGTCTTCAATTTAATAGTCTTTCTATTGAACGAATGGTGTAAAATTCAACACTCTTTTGTCACATAGCTGGGGAAATATTTCACGTCATGCTCTCCTCTTTCCGGTGCAATAAAGTTCTTCTGAATAAAATATTCCAGCTGGATCCCCCCATCTTCTGTGCTAAATAGGAAAAATAAATTTGTTACTATAATAATTGTCTAAATAGAAAACTTATACAGTGTCTTTGGAGCACCATCACGGGATGTTTTTTTGAGGGCTTCCACCACCATACATTTATGCAGCACTTATGACCAAGTGTGTGGACTTTGCATGAATGTGTGGTGGTGACCATCTTTATTTATTTGTTGCTAAATTATTCCCACCCTAGAGGATCCAATGATTCATAAAAAATTCAATTCGTGCTATGTATCATTCAATTTTTTATTAGATATTTTTAATAACAGTGTATCTTAAAAACAAATAAGACAGCAAAAAGAGTACAAAGGATGAAAAGGGAGTTATCTCAAAGGGTCGGATTCCCTCCGGTCCAAGTTTTGGACCAGAGAAAATAGTTCAAATATGGACCGTACGATGAGAATTCAATGGTTCGGATCTACTTAGGGACTCCTTGTGTGAAGAATTCAATTCGTCCAGCGAAGAGTCTTTGAGCAAATAAGAATCATTGATTACAATATTGAATGGTTCAAATTGCAACCGTCTCCTCTGATTCAAAACATGGACGGGAGAGGCTCTGCTTCTATCCCAAAACATGGAGAAAAGCTAGGGGTACAACAGTCAAGTACAGATCCATTTTGCGCCCGTCTCGGGTCCCACAAAGATGATCGGAGCCGTTCATTTTGTTCAAAATATGTTGCTTAAGGTCTCTGTAAAAAATCATCTCAATCCGATATTGGTACGGGCGTTTACGAATCATACAACTTTGCTTCAAAATTTCAGCCAAAGTTTGAAGCAAAGTTGTATGATTCGTAAACGTCTTTACCGATATCGGATTGAAATAATTTTTTACAAGGACCTTAACCAACATATTTTAAACAAAATGAATGGCTCCGATCATCTTTGTGGGACCCGAGACGGACGCAAAACGGGTCTGTACTTAACTGCTGTACTTGGGCTGCTGTACCCCTAGCACTTCTCCAAAACATGCATTTTTTTTTTTTTGATCCGCCCAAAACATGCATTTCATCCTCTTCCTATTTGGTCATGGAGCTGGTCCCAAAGTGGGGCCACAATGCTGGAGCTGAGCAGTGAGCACACAGGATTATCCCCTCCATCCTTTCTTCAAAACCCCATCTGAACTCAACCCGACGGTTGCCCCCAGACCGGTCCTTCCCGCCACCCAACCGTCACCATCAACCATCAAATTTAAGGGTTTCTAAACCGGACATTAAAAAATCCCAAGATTCGAGTTTTTAGTTTTCTCTCGGAAAAATATGACATGCTCATCTCAGCCCAATCATTTGCGCCTTCAATTTCGGTTGGTTAGTCTGCATCATTCGGAGACACTTACGTTGTAAACCCTACATTTAGGGCTTCCTTAAAACTTGCGGGTTAGGAAGATGGAGAGTAGAGCAGTGAACCCCAATTACCATGCCTCTCCATTACGTAGCGCTTTTAGGCTTCTTCTGCCTCGAATTTCTACCGAAAAGATGCAGTTTTGCCCTCTGCCTCTCAAGGTATTTCCCCCCTTCCTTCTCTAAGTAGGAGCCGTATAATTCGCTTGCATGGTCTCGAGTGTGAAAGCATACTCTGAAAACAACTCAAACTATAAAAATTTGCGAGAGGGAGGATAGAGGGCGGGATCACAGAGCGAGAATAGGGGAGGGTCTTGTTGGAGGATTATGTGACCTATTTGCCGTTCTTTATACTCAAATTCAAAGCTCAAAATCGTTTGAAATCAGTTTTAAGTCTTTTTGATTTTTTTAAGTTATCCTAATCTTTGACTTAAGCATATACTTAAATGAGTTTTATTAGACTCAGTTCTTTGACTCAAACTTTAAAAAGTTATTTTCTCTTCCTCAAATTTCATGTATAACTGTGTTATTAATTAAACTTTTACTCAAATTTCGAATTGAGTTTGCCTCTTATAGGGAGAGCATCTTCAGCCCTTTACTCATACTTCTACTCCAATTTGAGTAAAAATTTAGTGAAAAGCGTCTCTGGTATGAAGCACTGTTATGGGTAAACTCACATCTAAACAAAAAGTAAATAGAAGTTTCAATAATGGCATATGTTTGAATCAAGGACCGGACTGTGTTTTAGAATATTTTACCCCCAGATTTAGACATAAAGAGGGGAAAGGGCTGGGATGCTCTTGTTCTTTGTATCAATTCATATTCTACTCAAATTTGAGAAAAGTACGGGCACGAAGTTGCTTTTGGTTTAATGTTCTTGAACATGATGAATTGCATGTGACGCTGATTTCAGGGCCTACAGATGCAGTTCAAAAAGAAGTTGCTTTTTGCTTCTTATAGCAAGCATGACAGTACTGATCAAGATGCCGTTATAACAAGGTCCGCCCATCCTAGATTACAATGATTCTTTCTGTGATTTCATTATGATATCTGTTTTTTGGTCTGCACTGACTTGGGGCTGGGCTGGGGAGGAGATATTCTGTTCACCCTCTATTATCTAAATCTTGTAACTAGAACTGGTGGCACACACGTTGCATATGCTGACAACATTTTTTCAAATTCAAGTTCTGTAGGCGGTTACCAGGGTGTTTGCTTTTTTGCCCAAACAGTTGATAGAGACCAAATTGTTTTAAAGTGCTTTTCTGAATAGGTTTTATCTTTACTTTTCATTGTTACTATTTACTATAAGTTTCTTGATTCCAATTCATGTTTTTTTTTGGGTAAGTAAAGATTTATTTCACCAAAAACGAGCACAAAGCTTACAACAAAACAACAGGGGCATCCCCTTGGCTACCAATACATCAAAGGTCCAAATAAAGACCAACAAACCAAAACCACAACTGGAAATGACCTATCAACAATTGTTAACAGCAAAAATTCTAGAATCTAGAAGCCAGTCATCGCAAATCTTCCTATTCTGAGCAGAGAACTTAACAGAGGACCAAGAGCTAACCTTAACTCGAACAAAATTGAAAATTTCCAGAACAACCGCATCTTCGTTCCAAAGATCCTCATGTTGCACTCGCTCCAAAGAGTATAAATGGATGCTGCCAAAGAGAGTTTATACAGCAAGTCACGTAAGCTTTTCCCTTGTCTGTGATGGACTGCCCAATCCAACTCCTGAGCTAAAGGCTCAACAGGCCTAGCAATCCCGTTCCTAGTCAAAACTTGCTTCCATATCAAAGAGGAAAATGGACAGTAAGAAAAGATGGGTATGCGATTCCATATTAGTCAAACAAAGAGAACAGCAAGGGGAGACCACCAGCCCCCAACTAACCAACCTATCCTTGGTAGACAGTCTCAACACAGCCAACCACTCAATGAAGCTCCATCTAGGCACTCCCTGACCAAACCACACAACAGAGTGCCATGGTTGGAAGGAATTCCTATGCCTACAAGCCTCCCAAGCAGACTTTGCTGAAAACTTACCATCCGAGGTTAGAGTCCAAATAACCCTATCAGGAACAGATGGATTAGGGAGTAAATCAGCTGGAGTGTGCCTTATGATGTCCATAATGACCCTATTACGCTGCCTAGGCCATTTCCACCAATCATGATCAATGATAGAGGATACTTAAGCCTATAGAGCTCTGCCCCTATGCGCCACCACAGAATCCCCAAACCGCTGAAATAAAGCTCCAAAAGGGTGCCAGTTATCAGTCCAAAGGAAGGTATCTCTGCCATTACCGATAACAGACTTAATCCAATCTTTAGAGAGGAGTCTCAGCTTTAGCAATTTCCTAATTACCCAAGAAGCTTCATTAGGAATAGGAATCCCCCAAATACTCTGACCTTTAAGAATATAAACATGCACCCATTTAACCCATAATGTGTCAGCCTTTTGACTGAGAGCCCAAAGATGTTTCATATTGATAACTCTATTCCACTCCTTAATGGATCTAAAACCCAAACCCCCCTCATTTTTAGGAACACACAAGGAAGCTGACTTTTGCACCAGAATGCTTCAACTCTGTTCCAGACCAAGGAAAGGCAAAACGCACACTCTCAATATCCTTAGTGATTTTTGAGGAAGAATGAAAATAGCACTCCAATAAGTTTTGGATATTGAAGAGGACAGACTGGACTAGTTGAGCCCTACCTCCATAAGAAAGAAATTTTTGGGTCCAACTTTGGATTCTAGCCAAAATCTTATCCTTCAACACAGCACAGTCAGATGAGGTGAGTCTAGTGCAAATCAATGGCACCCCCAAATACCTTACTGGCAGCTGTTCTTCAGGAATGCCGAACAGGTCAGTGAAGGCATGCTTATCAGAGTTAGAGACACCAACAAAATAAATGGCACTTTTAAGCAAGTTAGGTTGCAACCCAGAAAAATCATGGAATTCCCTCAAAGACTTCAACACAATTTGCAAGGATCCCAAATGAGCACTACTCAGAATGAAAAGGTCATCAGCAAATATAACATGAGAAATCCCCAAAGTTTGGCATTTAGGATGGAACTTGTAATCTCCAGAGTCTATATTCCTTTGTAAAAGGGATGAAAAAGCCTCCATAACTAAAAGTAAAAGGAACAGGTAGGGGGAGATAGGAACCCCCTGCCTAAGGCCTCGAGCTCCAGGAAAGTACCCTACTAAGCCTCCGTTAATCATGATAGAGAACTTAGGAGTAGTAATACATTCCTTTATCCACCCAACAAAAGTAGCAGGAAACTCCATAGCAGCCATTGTGTCAAGCAAAAAGTCCCAATCTACGGAATCATAGGCTTTCATGATGTCAACTTTTATAGCACATTGAGGAGCCCCATCATTTCTGTGATAATTTCTAATAAGTTCATGCATAAGCAGAACATTATCCACTATACTTCTCCCTTTAATAAAAGCTGACTGAGAATGGTTTACTACCACATGCAGCACCTGTTGCGTCCTATTAGCCAAAATTTTAGTAATCACTTTGTAGATCACAGCAAAGTTTTCAGAGGCGAAAGCACAAGGCGAGGCACTTGACCCTCCATGGGGCGAGGCGTAAGCCTCGAGGCGTTGGGGCATAAGCCTTTTGATTTTCTATTTTTAAATAATTAAATTAATAAATTAAATTAAAAATAACTATAAAAAAACAAAAAATACGGATAAATTTAATAAATTCAACAAAAACATATGTTGAAGCATAAAAAAAGGAACAGTAATAAATCCAACCTCAAAGCCTAAAACCACTCTATTGAAAATTAAAAAATCCTATAACATCACCTCACTTTATTAGACTCATGCATGCAGCCAGTGTTCTAAAACAAGAAATTAATCGGTGATTAATTGCCAATTAATCGTTGGCAGAGTCTATCCGATTTGGTCCGACTAACGATTAATCACCGATTACTAATTAATATGCACCGATTAATCGTTCGAAGGTGGCTGACCGCCCGACTAGCGCCGAACGACTTTTAGAACATTGCATGCAACTAATTAAAAATTAATTAAAAACAGAGCACTAGTCGGTGCCTTGTCTTTCTTTCATTTCTTTACTAATAAAAAACAGTAGAATCACTGTAGAGCACTAGTCGGTGCCATGATTGCCATCTATTGTTGTCTTTCTTTCAATCCTTTACTAATAAAAAAAAGGAGCACACAAAAACAGAGCATCCGAGAAAAAAAAAAACAGAGCATGCAGTGAGAGAGAGAGAGAGGTCCTTCACTGTAGGTCGCACTTGTAAAAACACAGAGCATGGAGCGACCTATAAAAAAACAGAGCATGGAGAGAGAGGGAGAGAGAGAGAGACCCTAATTGTTGGTCGATCACGGCAGTCGGGGCTTTTGAAGGAGACGATAGGAACAATCTTCTAAAAAACGGTCTCTTTGATCTTGTAAATATGCAATAATTTAAAAGGTATGGACTCTTTTGTTACCAAATTCGAAAAGGAAACTTTCACTTAGTACGCCTCACTTGTCGGAGCGAATTAGGCGATCGCCTCAGACGCCTCCAAGCGCCTCCGTCGCTAGGGCTAACGCCTAATAGGTTCACCGCTTAAGTTTCATTGCCCAGAGGTGTTTCACGGACGCCCCGCCTCAGAGCGCGCCTTCCTCAAAAACGCCTTTTAAAACTTTGGATCACATTGCAACATGCAATGGGTCGATACTTTCTAATAGTAGAAGGATTTGAGGTCTTGGGAACCAATGTTAGAGCTGTAGAGTTCCACTCTTTAAGAAGATGACCCTTTTCAAAAAACAGGAGGACTGCATCCACGAAATCCTGCCCCACAATGTCCCAATTTTGCTGGAAAAAACTAGAACAAAAGCCATCAGGCCCTGGAGCTTTATCTCCTTTAATGGACTTCAAAGCAGTCTTGATTTCATCAACATGTTAAATTGTTAGGGTTTTTTTGTTATGTATCTTTTACATAGGGGTATATTTGTACTTGTACCTTTGTCCATATAT
>JAOTQK010000002.1:4292269-4307333 GCA_025642025.1 Rhododendron ferrugineum
GGTGAAAACTAGTTTGCGTTTTCTACTTATTGTTGAATAAACTAACATAAAAAAATCGGATCTAAAAGTAAAAAAAAAAAAAAAAAGCTAACATAAAAAATAGAATCAATTCTAATATTCTGATAAGGCTAGAGGTCTCGCTCTCATAAAAAAATACAATCAGTTCGGATCCCTTTGGAATCGGGGATGCTGCAAAGCAGCTCCCTGTAGAGCGCTCTGTAGGGTGCATCTGGACCATCCATCTCGGTAATCAATGGCCCGGATTGAATTAACCGTTCCCTGAAAGAGTTTGTTTTTAATCCGGTCTGACCGCTGAAAATATTTTTGAACGGTCCGAATGCGTCCTGCAGCGCTCTACAGAAAGCTGTTTTGCAGCATCCCGGATCCTTTCTGTTTTTAAGAGGGCACAACGAGTTACTATCAAAGACCGACTTGAGTCATAGTTTGACTTCAATCCCACATCCCACAATGCATAGGGGTAATCCTCAGTGACCAAATCCCACTGGTCATAATTTTTAAGTATGGTTACCTCCAACTTACTCTTCTTTTTAAAAAACTTGTTGAGTTCGTCACTATAAGACCAGAAATGGTTTCTAAATTCATATACGATCGCTGCAAAATGCATCCACGCGTTATCTGTTTGAATAGTAAGGGATAATTTACTTATAATGAGTATTACAAAAATGGTAAAGCAAATGTTTAAAATTCACTACCGTTGATTCTCCAAACAAAAGCGAATTGCGCGATTCATGAGAATGCATGTTTGTATTTTAGTATTTCAACTAGCTAATACCAAATTACCAACAATGATAAAACATGAAAGATATAAAGATTTTCTATTTTGTGGGAGTATGGTTACCTCAAACTCGATTAGTTCTCTTTTTTTAAACTTGTTGATGTCGTCAAATAAGACAAAAAATTGTTTTTAAATTCTTATGTGGTCGTTACGAAATCCACCAACACATTAACACGTTATCTGTTTGAATAATAAGGGATAATTTACTTATAGAATGTTACAAAAATGTCCAAACAAAAATTTTAAAATTCATTATCATTTGTTCTCGAAACAACATGCACCAAATTGCATAATTCATGAGAACCTTAGTATTTTATAATTTTTAACTTAAAAATCCCCACAGTCATAGCACATGAAGAAACGACTGTTGAATAATTCTCAATCCATACTTACTTAGACTACATCATCCATGGATTTCATGATCAGAAATGATTATATATATTATGTTCACCAAAAATTAATGTTCTAAATAAGATAATCATACTCTCAAGACGGACTTAGTCATTGTTTGACTACACCCCCACCAAATAAATATTGGTAAGAGTTCATCGCCTCATATAATTGGCCATGAGACTATATAAAAATGTTGCCCCAATGACTAAAATTCACTAATTTCCTTGGTCAGCAAAACTCACTCGCAATGTTATCTAAAAGTTCAAGACTAGTATTGCATCATAAAGATTTTCTATCTTGTGGGAGTATTAATTGTTACCTCAAACTCAATCTTTTTTTTTTTAAATACTTGTTGATGTTGTCACAATAAGACCAGAAATTGTTGTTAAATTGTCATAGGATCGTTATGAAATCCATCAACACGTTAACACGTTATCTGTTTGAATGATAAGGGATAATTTACTTATAGAATGTTACAAAAATGTCCAAACGAAATTTTGAAATTTATTATCATTAGTTCTCGGAACAACACCAAATTGCACAATTCATGAGAACCTTAGTGTTCTATTTCAACTTAAAAATACCCACAGTCCTAACACGTGAAGAAACGACTGTTGAATAATTCTCAATCCATACTTACTTAGACTACATCATCCATGGATTTATGTGATTTTAAAAACATTGTCTAATAGAACTAATTGAGTACTATCGAACAAGAAATTGCATATAAAATGTATTACTGATTTAGAAAGATAACTCATTTTTTTATTGATTTAGAATATAACGAGGAACCATTAGATGGAGACTGAGGGAGTAATCACATAGCCAAATGTTGTTACGAAACTAGGATGACAAACGTGGCAGGGTAGGGCGGATTTTTCCATACTCCGACCCCAACCCAATAAGTACCGCATGGCTCCGACCCCGACCCTGACCCGAATCCCGACCGGGTAATTCTTGTGTGCGTCGGGCTAGCAGCTGATTTATCGATTACTCCTTGGAGAAAAGAAGGCCCCGTTCCAGTTTCTTTCTAAACCTTCTTTTTCAAAAAAATGGATAATTTTAAACTCAAATATAATGAAAATAAAAAAAAATTGATTTTTTTGCACCGTTTATAAGATCTCATCTATAAAACAAAATATATGTTGATAGAAAATTATTTGTATAAACACATAATTTTTGAATTTAAAATTACATTTTTTCTTTTGAAAAAGAAGGTTTAACAAGAAACTGGGACAGCGCCGAGAAAAACTTTTATGTATACCGAGGATACTAACCCCGCGAAGTCTTGGAATTTTGAAGCAAAATTGGATGATTCGTAAACACCCTTCCCGATATTGGATTGAGGTGATTTTTTGCAGGGACCCTAAACGATGTATTTTGAACAAAATGAGCGGCTCCGATCATCTTTGCGGGACCCGAGATGGGAGAAAAACGGGTCTGTACCCGGCTGCTGTACCCCAAATGCTGTACCAGTAGCATTTTTGCTTGGAAATACAACTGTACTATTTTGGAACTTTTTTACACAGAAAAAATAGGGCCCCACTAGGTCATCCCCCACCCATGTGAAGCATCCGTTCGGACCACGTGTGAGGGGAGGCATCAAAAGAGCCTTTTTTAGACCCCCACGTAAGACCCGACCGGGTGGGCCGGTGATCCGGTTAGGGTCGCGTAGGCCGGGCCCTGGCTCGGGAGACAATTGACGGGCTGATGCATTTATTGACCGGCATTGGTCCCCACACACCCCGTTTCTCACCCAAAAAAAGTATTGTTTCTGTGGGTCCCGCCATCAACCACACTCCAATCTAAACTAACATATCAAGAAGAATTATACACTGTTGTCCTTGAAGATTAAACAAGGTTTCAACTTGGTCTCCATAACCTTGTTTCGTCGATGGACAGTGATTTTCGCACTCCACTCTTTGATAATCACAATAGAGTGCAGATGGTAAACTTTAGAGTGCGGAAATCAATATATATTCTTCATCGATTTAAAATGCCAGACTTTCCATTCTCGTCTGAATCATTTTAACTTAGGGCGTTCCCGCTAAGCTAAAAGTTGTGGACTATTTCTTATAGGACTTTGCAGTCAAGTTATACTAAAAGTTGTAGAAAATGAGTTGGATTAGTGAAAGAAAGTGCATTGGATGCTTTAGTTTAGTGGAAACAACTAACTTTTGACAAAAAAATTTAGTTTAGTATAAACAATTTAACTAAAGCTAAACAGTTGTAGTGAATTTTTTTTAGTGAAAATGTGACCCTAATTCTAATACTTGAGAAAAATGACACTTTGCGAGTACTTCAAATGCAAATAGCCAACTATAATGGTCTTTCGGACATCTCACAAGCACTCCCTCACATAAAGACCAACGAATAACTTGAAATGGATTTTTTTTTTTACTTTCACTGGTTCTACTTCAGTTTCTCTAGCTTCAAATGGTTTTTCTTTCTGTATATGGTCTAAACAGGAAGGATAAAAGAGGAGCTAGAGCGGAGCAAAAATAAAATTAAGGTATAAATTAACAATATGTAAGCTGTAGTAAAATTGACAAATGAATTAAAATACTCGAGTTTGAGCTCTTCTTCGTTCTTTACAAGCTCGTTCAAGATCAATTTGTTAACTTAACAAGATCAAGCTTAAACAATTTTTGAAGCTCGTTTAGTTTTCAAAGCAACCTACACCAATCTATTGCTTGGCCCGTTCGACTTAGGATATGCGCTTCGGTTCAATTAAAAATATTTTTAAGATCGATCTGCTCATATCACAGAGAAAATAAGTTCGAACATATTTGTAAAACTCGTTAAGTGTTCGTACAAAACTCGAACAAACTGTTCGGCTTGGTTATCAGCCATTCAATTCAGGTACCGAAGTGAATTCTCTGCAGAACTATAGGGACCTATTGTACAATATACCCAAAAGAAAAGCACGAGTAGCACTGTAGCAGCTGTAGAACTATAGATAGATACACATAAAAGAAAAGAAAAAATAAAAAACCAGTAACGCGTTTTTGTCAAAGAAGAACAACTGTTGAATCTCTCTCTCTCTCTCTCTCTCATAGTCTTCTCTCTCTCTCTCTCTCTCTCTCTCTCTCCACTATTTTCTCAGGAGCTCCCAACTTAGGGTTAGGGTTTCAAGCCAAAAAAAATCCCGTCCCTCTCGCCCACAAACCCTTGAAAAAACACGGGATTTCAGCAAACCTGTCTACGACCCTTTGACCCTTTTAGGGTTTTGAGAAATGGGTACTGAAAAAAATTGGTACCATCCTTACAAACCCTTGATAAAAATGCTCCTTTTTCTCTCTCTCTTGATCCTCGCCGCCAGCTCCGTTTCCGGCTCCGATTCCGACAAATCGGCGCTGTTACAGTTCAAGGCCTCGCTATCGGACCCCTACGGAGCTCTATCGAACTGGGTTCCGACCGGTTCGAGCCACTGCTCTTGGGTTGGAGTCACTTGTGATTCTAATTCTAGGGTTTCGGCCCTCAACATAACCGGCGGCGGCCGCGGCGAAGGAGGTAACTCTTGTGCTAGAATTGCTCAATTTCCACTGTACGGGTTTGGTATTAGGAGGAATTGTTACTATGGTAGTGATAATGTTGTTAAGCTCGCGGGTTCGATCTCGCCTGAGGTCGCGAAGCTTACTGAACTTAGGATTTTATCGCTTCCTTTCAATGAATTGAGTGGTGAGATTCCCGTGGAGGTGTGGGGGATGGAGAAGTTGGAAGTTCTTGATCTGGAAGGGAACGACATTACCGGGTCGTTGCCGTCTCGTTTTGGGGGTTTGAAGGGGTTGAGGGTTCTTAATTTGGGGTTTAATGGGATCTCGGGGGAGATACCGGATTCGCTCTTGGGTTTTACGAGTCTTCAGGTGTTGAATTTGGCTGGGAATCGAGTAAACGGGTCGGTCCCGGGGTGGGTTGGTGAGTTTACGGATTTGAGGGGGTTATACTTGTCTTTCAATCAACTGAGTGGAGCTGTTCCGAAGGAGATTGGGGTTAGTTGTGGGAAACTTGAGTATTTGGAGCTTGCTGGTAATTTCCTGATCGGTGGGATTCCAAGAAGTTTGGGGAATTGTAGTGGGTTGCGCTCGCTTGTTTTGTATTCAAACTTGTTGCAAGAGGCTATTCCTGTTGAACTTGGTCGGCTGAATGAGCTTCAAGTGTTGGATGTATCGCGGAACAGCCTTAGTGGTTCAATACCTCCTGAGCTCAAAAATTGCTCTAATTTATCTGTCCTCGTATTGTCAAATTTGTTTGACCCTGTTCCGAGTTCAGAAGGTGATTCCTATTTAGGGCTATCTAGCTCTAGTGATGAATTTAATTTCTTCGAAGGGGTAATTCCTGCTGAAATCGCGACACTTCCGAAACTCAAGATAATATGGGCACCTAGGGTACTTGCTCCGGGCAATTTGCCCAGCGATTGGGGTTCTTGTGACAACTTAGAGATGGTGAACTTTGGTCAGAATCTTTTCAATGGGGAAATCTCCGAGGGGTTTATCCACTGCAGGAAGCTGCATTTTCTTGATTTGAGCTTGAATAGGTTGACAGGGGAGCTCAGTGAGAAACCGCTGGCACCTTGTATGACTGTGTTTGATGTTAGTGGAAATGTCCTCTCGGGATCCATTCCTAGATTTAACTACACTGCCTGCTCGCGTATTCCTTCCAGCAGTGGATACCCTTTTGAGCCATACGACTTGCCATCTGCGTATCTCTCTTTTTTTGCCGATAAATGGAAGGTTGGAGTGCCGTTTATTGGAGATGTTGGTGGTCTTACAGTTTATCATAATTTTGGCGGCAACAACTTCACTGGGGATTTGCAGTCTATGCCAATTGGACTTGACAGATTAGGGGAGCAGACAGGTTATGCCTTTCTTGCTGTCGAAAACAAGCTAACTGGGCCATTTCCTGGAGATTTACTTGAGAAGTGCAACGGTTTGGATTCCATGATTGTTAACGTCAGCAACAACAAAATAATCGGTCAAATTCCAGCAGACATTGGTTCGTTGTGCAAATCACTTAAATTTTTGGATGCCTCTGGGAATCAGATTACTGGGAGTATTCCTCCCAGTATTGGGGATTTGGCATCTCTTGTTTCCCTTGATTTGAGTTGGAACATGTTACAGAGTCCAATCCCAAGCAACCTGGGCCAAATAAGGGATCTCAAGTATCTTTCTTTGGCGGGTAATAATTTGAGTGCATCTATCCCGGCAAGCTTGGGGCAGTTGCATTCTTTGGAAGTGCTTGATCTTTCTTCAAATTTGCTTTCTGGTGAGATTCCAAAAGACCTTGTGAATTTGAGTAACCTAACTGTTCTTCTGCTCAACAACAATAAGCTCTCAGGTCAAATTCCCCCCGGTTTGGCAAACGTGACAACACTCTCGGCATTCAATGCGTCCTTCAATAACTTATCTGGGCCTTTGCCATTGAAGGATAATCTAATGAAATGCAGTAGTGTTCTTGGAAATCCTTTCCTACGATCTTGCCGAATGTTCTCCTTGACTGTACCATCTACAGATCCACAGGGTAGGGATTTACTTAATTCTGCCGCCACTCCACCATCAAGCCCACCCCAGAGAAGTGGCAGCAGTGCTTTCAATTCAATTGAGATCGCATCCATAACCTCAGCATCTGCCATTTTATCAGTTCTTATTGCTCTTGTCATCCTCTACGTTTACACCAGAAAGTGGAACCCTAGGTCCAGAATTGGTGGGTCTGCTAGAAAAGAAGTTACCATCTTCACTGATATCGGAGTGCGCTTAACCTTCGAGGATGTAGTACGGGCCACAGGGAGTTTCAACGCAAGCAACTGCATTGGGAGTGGAGGGTTTGGGGCAACCTACAAGGCTGAGATATCTCCAGGAGTTTTGGTGGCGATAAAACGGCTTGCAATCGGACGGTTCCAAGGGGTTCAACAATTTGATGCAGAGATCAAAACCCTAGGGAGGCTTCGCCATCCAAATCTTGTAACCCTAATTGGTTATCATGCGAGTGAAACAGAGATGTTTCTGATATACAACTATTTGCCAGGTGGCAATTTGGAAAAGTTCATCCAGGAAAGGTCAACAAGGGCTGTGGATTGGAGGGTACTTCACAAAATCGCTTTCGACATAGCGCGGGCCCTAGCTTACCTACATGACCAGTGCGTTCCACGTGTACTCCATCGTGATGTCAAACCTAGTAATATCTTACTGGATGATGACTACAACGCCTATTTATCCGATTTTGGGTTGGCTAGGCTTTTGGGTACATCTGAAACGCATGCTACAACAGGAGTGGCTGGAACTTTTGGGTACGTTGCTCCGGAATACGCTATGACTTGTCGTGTTTCTGACAAGGCAGATGTTTACAGTTACGGCGTGGTTCTGCTTGAGTTGATTTCAGACAAGAAAGCCCTCGATCCGTCGTTTTCTACTTTTGGAAATGGGTTTAATATCGTTGGGTGGGCGAGCATGCTGATTCGGCAGGGACGTGCCAAGGAATTCTTCACTGCTGGTTTGTGGGATGCGGGTCCGCATGATGATTTGGTAGAGGTTTTGCATTTGGCGTTGGTGTGTACAGTGGAAACTCTATCAACAAGGCCTACAATGAGGCAAGTTGTTCGACGGCTGAAGCAACTTCAACCCCCGTCATGTTAGGCATGTGATGAGTCTTAATTCGATTAACAGAGTATGTAGAGGGTAAGAGCTCAATTGTAAGTTTCCTTTGTACTCTCAAGACAAAAAGAAGTGCTCTTCATTCTTCGTCCGGAGAAGTTATTGTCTTCTCAGGATATCACGTGGCGGTGTACCTGCTCAATGGCAAGGGACCGTGTGCCTACCTTGTTGGGAGAAGAGGGGACTAGGTGGGCACGTGGCCTCCTACTATGGTACTGGCGCTAGGGCATGTTGTTTTCCGGAAGACCTAGATAATTACTCCTCCCCCAACATGTTCTACCCTTAGATTTAGTTTTGAATTGTAGTTACTCCATGTAAATTGTATTATAGCTTTTGTCCCAATTTTTCAATGTCACATCCCTGGTTAAAGGGGCTTTTCTTATGAGTCTGCAGAAGAATGCAGGTACTTGCCTTGCACATTTTTACGTGGTATCTCATTCCGATTTCATGTTTGAATAAAACCCAGAAAATAGGAATGTTTCTGAGAATCCTGGTGATCTCTTTTTCTAAATTCCGTTTGTTATGATCCGTAAGTCATTATGTGTTTGTATTGACCTCGCGTGTTTCACATGCTGCTGGAAGCTGTGATTTTTGTTGAAGAACTTTGCCATCAACTTCGTGTCATATATTTGGAATGAGCTGTGAATTTGCTGCATGACCTTACTCTGAAATTCTACAAATTGTGCTAAACTTCACATCCATCGGTATTAATACATTCCAGGTTATTGAATTGTGGTGACTCAAGTTAAATATGATGTTCCTGTTTCATTTGACTTACATCTTGGCCTTGAGTATCCTTTTGTGTAGAGCACAATTGTTGTGTACATTACTGCAATTCCTATGGGCAAACTGCTACCTTTTGCCCTTGTTCTAAACCTCCATTGAAGCAAGAATGGAAGAGAAAAAGAGGTGGCAACCTTGGGGCTTTCTATATAGGCTCGGTTTGGTTTGGTATACTGAGTTAATTTGTCCCTTCCACATATGGATCAGCTTCTGGCTCAATCCCCTCTTGGTTCAGGTCTCGTAGATCGGGTTTTTTATATAGTACATAAATAATTTGTCCCTGGTCAAATCTTGAATTTACATTTGAATTGTACTATGGTCTAACCTCTCAATTAATTTCTGAGAACAGTGGACTTTACTAGATTAACCAATTGTATCTTATTTTTGCCTAACTATTGGGTGGGTGACCACTGTATTTGATCCTTGCGTTTAGTACCAACATCTTTTAGTCTGGCTTTAATTGAGACCCCGCAACTGGGTGGTTATTTCTCTTATTTTTTTACAACTTGTGGGGCATGATCAAGGGAAAGAGTGCAGAAAACTGGTTTCAAATCAGGTCGAAAAAATGAACCACCACAAGGGTCATACACTACTATCTTAGAAAGGGCACCCTCGCACCCGGTAGGCGAAGTCCTGCAAACCGGAAAGGCAAACGAAAACAAACCTTTCCCAATTACATCGCGAATCTTCTCCACGAGCTTGATGGGGATGTTTGAAATTACGTCGTCTCTTGTAGATTTAAAGTCGTGAATCTTGTCCACGAGCTTGTTTTGATTTTCCTCGCTTGTAGAACCTGTAGCTGTCTTCTCTCCTATACCTCATGAAGAACTCAACATCTGCAACGGATCGAATGAAATCTCCATTTGTCTGATGTTAAGAAAAATAAACTATTTCAGACAATTTAACCTTCCCAAATGAGGCTTCAACAATAAGCCTATTTCACAGAACTTCTAGGTTGGCAGATGGCCAGGCCATTGGCTATTACAGTAGGGCAGAAGGGCTAACAGCTATTATATGCTTCAGAGGATGAGACACATCACCGCCACCGGCATGCTTGACGAACTAAGCCGGAGAGAGAAACGTGCCATGGCACACACACAAACACTATCCTCACCTGTTCTCCCCTCCTATACCTGTATGGGAAATCCATTGGGCCCGAGTCCTCTTGTCGATACCCAAGGCATATCTGCCAACATATTCCTCGTGATTTCGGTTGCTTCAGCATTATCAACTGCTAGTTTCACCGACGGGTTCTCCATTGCAGCGTCAACAAACTCGGCTGATTTCACTTTTGGGTTGACTACATGTTTCTGATCATTCTGATTGGGAAGAGAGTGGACGCTGGCAGGTTTCTAGCTTCAGTATATCCATTCATTCCTGCAATAAGAAACCCAAAAGCACAGCGGTAAGTGGTCAAATAGAAGTCTCCTAAAAAATGGAGTCAAATAGAAGGATTGAAAAATACTGCTAAACCATACATATAACGGTAAAACAAAGAGTGGAGCAACCCTAAGTCCCCTTAGCATCAAAGCTCTGGCCGTCGAGTTTGCGGCTGCATGATTGGAGAGCGTGGCCACAATGTTTGGGTATGTGGACGCAGCGTTGGAAGGTAGGGCCGCAGTGTTCAAGCATGTGGCCACAATGTTGGAGAGGCCGGCTCGGCTTAACGGCGAGGCTGGGCTCCGGTGTTTTGTACGGTGGTGGTTCGGATGTTTTGATTAACTGTGCGTGCAAGCCCAGTTCACGTTTGTCCATGGGAAATTCGCACGATGGTAGATTAACCAAAATGGACCTTTCTGCGGCGTGGGAGCAGCAAGACCAAAGGGGCTCGTTCGGTGGCATCCAAATGCTTTGAGTGGTTTGCTTCCATCTTCTTAGGCTGGTTCAATTCCTCCTGGCTTGGCAGGAGTGCTGCTGAAGGATAGGTGCTCTCAGTTTTTTTGGTTCCTTATTCGTTTGTTCTGTATTTTGTTGCCCTCTTCAAATAAAAAAATTTACTAATAGGTCTCCCGCGACATTTTTTTTGCTGCAAATGGGAGTAATTCTTCATCAAACTCGAGTTCATCAATTGAACGAAAGAAACTCTTCTACGAAACTAGATACTACAACGGAGCTCATTAGATTACCAAGAACACACACAAAACAGTCGAACAAACCAACCGCCACAAGCGTAAAAACTCAACAATCTTAGAAAGAGCACCCTCGCAAACCGATCAGCAAAGATAAACAAACCTCTCACAACCGAGAGGACAATGGAGATTCCTTTGCTTCTTGTAGATATTGACATATTGAAGTCGCGAATCTTCTCCACCATACCACATGAAGAACTCCGCATCTGCCATAGACTGATGAAATCTCCATCCGTTCTGAGGGTTTTGCGAGAGAGAGAAACTTTCCCCGGTTTGGGAGACGAAGAAACTTTTTTTCTTTCTTGTTCTCAATTAAAGAGCATAGACTCTAAACGATTACGTAGGGGAGCTACACATTTACATACAACATAGCATCAAACAATTTAACCTCCCCAAAATGAGGCTTCAACAAGAGCCCATTCCATTAAAAGATTGAGAAATTCTTCCCAAACTGGGAAAGGAAATAAGTTTTCGGTACTACTTTTCGGTTCACGCCTGTTTCTAAATTGGCACGGCCATCAGCTATTACAAGAGGGGAGAAGGGCTAATAACTATATGCTTCAGAGGGTGAGACACATCACCACCACCGGCATGCTTAACGAACTCAGCCGGAGAAAGAAAGCTACCATGGCATACACACACTATCCTCACCTGTTCTCCCTTCCTATACCGGTATAGAAAACCTTCTACTCGTTTTCCATTGGGCCCGAATCCTCTTGTCGATACGCAAGGCATATCTACCAACATATTCCTCATGATTTCTGTCGCTTCGGCATTATCAACTGCTAGTTTCACCGATGGGCTTTCCATTGCAGCGCCAACAAAATCAGCTGATTTCACAGTCGGGGTGACTACCTGTTTCTGCTCATCCTGCTTGGGAAGAGAGTGGACGCTGGCAGGGCTTCTAGCTTCAGTGCATCCATTCATTCCTGCAATAGAGACCGAAAAACATGACGATAAGGAGTCAAACAGATTGTTTAAAATTACAGTAATCGTCCTGATAGAAACAAATGTGATTCTACCAAAGACTACCACTTTGACCTAAGAGCATCATCAGTTTCAATCTTAAAAATTACTCTGGTCTTCAAATCTCATTGGGGGCATAATCTGCATCTAGAGGAGAAAACACCTCGGCCTGTTGAATATGTAGCATGGACGTCCTCATGACAAAAGATAGTTACAGTACTTACACAATTACTAACGAACTAAACTAAAAGAAACCGAGTCATTGCATAAACATTTGTATGGGTAATGGGCAAGTAAACAAAATACTATTAGAGAATGTGCACCCTTACAATAATTAAAGAAAAGAAAGAAACAGAAAAATGGATCAAATGAGACACAGAGAACACAGATAAGCTAAACAATCCTCGTGACCTCTCACCCCTCCGATGAATAATGAGACCAACGGTACAAATGGGTACAGGTAAATGGCATTAGTGCAGTTGCCATTGGCCAGCTGAAACTTAATCTATTGCACATATGCTACATCTCGTGTCATGCAAGGGGAAAAAACCGCCATCTAGAAAAAGAAAGTGAGGTTCTTCCTTCCTCAACAAACGAAGGTTACCAGATCGAATTCATTGTCTATAGTCACGTGAGAACAACTAATATCTGGCTTCATTTTACTGAACATTTCTTTAGGATCTTTTCCAGTCAATTTGATGATGTGCAGCTCCAACTAAGTTTAGAATGGTTCTACACATGGCGCAAACATTCTTTACGAAATGTTAGCAGGCTTTTGCCCACTGAAGTCTCCATTGGAAAGAAAAAGGTCCCATCAAGGAAAGTTCCCTCTCCAAGCAAGGTCCCATCAAGGAAAGTTCCCTCTCCAAGCCTATGCACAGGTAAGCATTTTCCTTTCTAAACGTTGTTTATACAGAAGTTCATGTTTCACTTACATAGGTAGATGTAATATATGAAACCTGTAACCTAAAAAATGCGTATGGATTATGGGTTATTGTGATACCAGGTTGCTGCAAAGTTGTAGCCGGCCGAGGAAAAATTATTCAATGCCCCTGGGCACCACACCACCACATGATGCCCTAGGCTCCTCCACCACACAGTCATGTAGGGTCCAACACCTACTGTGCGAACCCCACATGATTGTATGGTGGAGGAGAGGCTTGGGGCACCACGTGGCAGTGCCCCAAGAGCACAGAATAATCCCTCTCGGCCTAGACTCAATCCACCAACTTGTTGTCAAAACAGCTTAGAAACTAAAAATAACCCGAATTAGGAACGGTTTGGGAAAGTTGATGATTTTAGGTCTGAAAGCTTTTAGCATGAAGCACTGAGCTTCAACTAAACACAAAGGCTTCAAAGAAGAAATTCTTTGAAGCACAACTTTGGATACCCATGTCAATTCTCACTGTAGAGCCTAAGTTGAAGCAAGTTAAGCAACAACAGCCACCAACTTACCCATAGAGGTTGCCCATAATTCAGTCCCAGTTTAGTCAAAACCAAATGATTTACTGAAAAAGCTTTATCATGAAAACAACCATCAACAAAAGATGGACTTATTTAACCCTTCTTCCCCTCACCACAACTAAAAATTGTTAAGCGTTACACCTTCCATAAGAGGACATTTAAACGGATCCCATCCCATGCAAAGTAAATCAAGAATCAAAGTCCCAAATTGAACTACAAAACTATATGGAAAAGGGAAAAATTAGAAAGTTGAACTAAAGACAGCTAAAGCAATTAAGGCCTAAAGTAAGCACCAGCTTTCCCATTTTCTCACCTACAAGGCTACAACTCACATGAACCAATAAACTTACTCTACCTAAACAAAAGCACCTCCTGGATTTTGCAAAAGGAAAAGAGACCAAAAAAAAAAAAACAGCTTTCTTTCCTCCACAAAATACACAAATTCAAGATCCAAGTACAACCTTTGACAAAAGATGCTACGAACACAACTTTATAACACAGCTCCAACTCCAGACACAGTTGTGTCGGGAGGCATTGGATGTATGCATATGAGCCCACATACATCCAACAACTCCTGACACCCGGACACGTTTTAATGTCCGGAGTTGTGTTTTAAAGTTGCGTTATTTTTTTGTCGACAAAATTACCTTGGTTTGGTTGACACCCAGATTCACAAAGCCAAGATCCACTCCCAATCGACCCAACAGACCCCTGCGACGACGGAATCGGAGGAACAACAATCCCATCCAATTTACCCTGCGACTTCAAACTCTCACCGAAACTCGATTCCACGCTCCCCTGCGACTTCAAATTCCTCAGCTTCTCCACTCTCTTCCGCTTCGCCTCCATTCGCCTTGCCGTCTGAGCCTCCTTCCTCTTCCTCCACTCCTCCTCCCCCTCCGCCGGAAGCGAACACGTCCTCATCAATCCCTGCCCCACACACACTCTGTTCTCATTGCCCAGTTTCTCATTAGTAAAAATAAAAGCCGAAACGGACGATGAACGGCTCAGAATCTTTTCCCTTTGTGGGTCCACCCCAAACAGACCGTTCAACGAGAGCCCGAGACTGAGCTCTATTGATTCCTCGTCGTCCTCAGTTGTTACAACGGATTCCTCGAATTTTCCCGAAAAGTTGAGCGTTTGTATCAGATCTCTCGGGTTATTGGTCTCTCTTTGTTTTTCAGCTTGGCCCATTTTGAAAACAAGTGGGAAGGAAGAAGTGCTGAGGTGGGTTTTTAGTAAGGTGTTAACAAAATGGTGAATTTTTGAAAAAAAAAATTGGAATTTTCAGGGGATTTTCCCGGGAAAATGAGAATGAAAACTCGAAAGGTTAATGAAATTTGGATGTTCAAACTGGGTTATGTTAGCGTTTGACGAAGTTCATGGATTGAAAAAACCTCGGAAAAATTCGCCGGCGGGATAGAGAGAGAGACATGGCTGGGGGAGGAGAGAGAGAGAGAGAGGGGCCAGGGGGGGAGAGAGGAAGAGAGTAGGAAATGGGGGAGATTTTTAGATTCCCGTCTACGACTCTACATATACAATTTACTATCAAAGCGGTTCGATGCACGTGAATCTATGTGCATAAGACATTACCGGACACGAGTTGTAGTCGGGAGTTGTGTATGTATTATTCTTTTTTAGATTCTGGTGATGGGAAGAAATGACCCTGACGAGGAAGGGTGGACGAACGAGAGGGTGACACGTGGGGCGGAAAAGAGACCACGTGGTTTTGGGATTATACTAGCTTGGACCCTCCGAACAGACGCGTCGAATGGGATTGGGTTTTCTACAGAACACGTGTCGACTTTAGGGTCGTGGAAGAGGATTGTCTCGACACGTGTGTACGAAGTCTCGTCCTCGTAATGCCGCGACGTCTCTCTCTC
>JAOTQK010000002.1:4417396-4428133 GCA_025642025.1 Rhododendron ferrugineum
ACAAAGAAAGTGACCAAAGAACCCTTCGCTACGTCGGAAAAGTTAAAGTGTTGCCGGAAAAAACCCCTTTAAGATTTATCGCCAAAAACAGCAAGCTATCGGGCCCAGCTTGATGGCACTTCCCCATGAGTTATGTTATGAGTACCGATAGGGGTGGTAGGGAAAACGTACCGACCGGCTGCGCGGTGGTAGGGAAAACGTACCGACCGGCTGCGCCGAGCCGTCTCCGGTCACCGGACGGCCGATCCGAGCATCCGAGCCGTCCAAAAATTCTAAAAAAAAAACGAGGGGGCCTTCGCGTGAATCAACGGCATCTGATGTGTGTAAGATGCTTGATCTAAACACCATTATTTTCGTATATATATTATACACATATATACACGAAAAATAGGATGTTTAGATCAAGCACCCTACACATATCGGATGCTGTTGATTCTTACGTAAGCCCCCTCGGTTTGTTTTTTTAGAATTTTTAGACGGCTCGGATCGGCTGTCCGGTGGCCGGAGACGGCCCGACATGGCCGGTCAGTATGTTTTTCCTACACCCCTGTCGGTACTCATATCATTTTCGCTTCCCCATTGCCCTTTCCACCCAAGTGACTCTGCAATACGCTAAACTGATGGATAGAGCCCTTCTAGCAAGACGATGGGCTTGATGGATCGATAGTTGTGACATAAAAATTACTCCTATGTTTGTAATATTTGTTGAAGAGTGATTTTTGCACTTCCCGAAATGTTAACCGCAAGAGTGAAAATCAATGTGGCTCGCACTCTCTTTGGGCGTGCGGTTAATAATTTGAGGAGTGCAAAACTTAGTGCCGTATTTTTTTTTGGTAACTCTAGAAACACAAGCTAGGAGTTGGGGCAGCAGCAGGCTTAAGAAAGATCAAGATTGGTGGGGACTGGGGAGTAGGTGTTGCTGTGGTGAGTTCCTCAGGATGAGGACGACAACACACACTCATTGGTACATATATAGGAGGCTAGGAGTATCTAAAGGCTGATCAAAAAAGGACTGTGTCTGGGATCATGGGGATTGGGGACCATTTATCAATTTGGCAATTATAGTACCTACCTTCAACCGCAAATTCTTTTGTGCCCTTGGGATGCCCGCTACTGCTTGTTTGAACTAAAGTAAAAGAAAGATTGTCTATATATTCAACAAAAATGCTAGAGCATCACAAGTGCACAAACAAGGATTCAGGGATCCTGTAGTGAGTAAATTCTCTTTTGCGGAAGAGTTTTTTTTTGTTTAATTTATTCGGATCGTTGAAAATATTTTTGGACAGCTGGATAGCTCATTGTAATCTTGTAGTAATTTTGCTCACCGCAGGATCCCCGAATCCGCACAAACACATTTACATTCACTTCTCTTTCTGTGACATTTTATTATTTTTCTCTTATCCATGACTACCATGAGTCATGAGGAGGAAAACTCTTCATATACTACAAATCCCAAGGAGTTAGAAGGGTGGTCCAGTGACTTTTAACTTTATTTGGTTTAGATTTGGAAAGAGATTTTTAGAACAATAAATAGAGAGACAGATAAGAAAAATGAGACTAACAATTGGAGATAAAACTTATTAGGGACCGTGCTGAGAGAGAAGGGAGGTGCTTCTGGAAAACCACGGCAAACAGAAGAGGTGGTTCGAAATCTATCATCCCCTTTGGGACCCAGTCCACATGGAGCTTTGCTCTGGTATTATTGGACTTACTACAAGTGGGCAATGTGATTAGATTCCATGTCGATGTGCGTATGCTGGCCCAAACACATACTCCCTTAATCTCAATTTACTTGTCATTTTTTTAAGTTCGTGTCACTTTTTAATTAATTATATCTTGTAATTTATAATATTTTAGGTGATTTCAAAAACATTGAATTATAAAACAAATCGACATCTATCAAACAAGATCCATATTTATAAAATTTATTACCACTTTAAAAATATAACTAGTTTTTTAATTCAGTTATAATAGAACTGGAATAAGTAAATTGGAATGGAGGGAGTACTTATGTTATAAAATTAAACAATAATATACATTAAATTAAATAAGTAACAACTCTTCTTTTTCCCTACCTTCACAAGGGGTTTAGGGTTTACTTCTTGTCCTTTCATCACAAGGGTCATGGTTCTTCTCTCTTTTGGTGGTAATATAATTGCATGCCACTGCGCGTATTTCCACTGAATTACGTACCTTTTATCAACGAAATGAATCCCAATTTTACTTTATTCTTGGCTTGTAAAAGCAATACTAACTGTTGGAAATGTTCGTTGGAGTTTCTATAACCACGAGTACTTTTATTTTTTGACAAGTCACCATATCATTTCATAACGCCATCCGGCAACGATCTCTTCAAAAGACAAGAATGAAACCAAAGCTGCTAACAATTGAAATGAGCGCGTCATGGTAAGGCTTTCAAGGGCCACCAGCTCGCTAACACACCTGCCAAAGCAGACCCGACACCTTCGGGACGGGACTATGAATCCTATCAACGATTAGCAACAGAGCATCCCTACGGATACCCAGCTCAAACCACGAGTACTTGGAGACACTAATAGGAGAATAATAAAGTACCGTCGAGATCATAATTCCATCAGAGAAACTAATAGGAGTATAACAAAACTTATTGATCGAGCTAGGCATGCATGCATAAAACGTTCTCCTTAGTCCTTAGAAAATATGCATCTCCTTTGCACCGGGTTGATTGACGTTCTAGTATTCTAAGATACAATGTTAATTCATCCGAAAAGCTTTGAAGATAGCTAGAATTGAAAGAAAAAAAAAATCCCTAACAAGAAGTCCGTTTTCATATGTTTTTAATATATTGGTTGGCCACTTAGTCACATAGTCCTTCAAAATGTTCTGTCGTCCGCTCTCAAGTCTCGCATTGCGCGCGGTCGCATTCTCAATCCTAGCTCCCACAAACTCTAAGCCGTTCGAGATGTGTTTCAAAGATGTTTTCCCACTCGCGCGTGTGAATAATGTGATTCAGACCAGCCATATCATTTTGATTTATAATATGGAGTACCTGTATCAGTTAATCTGTTTCACACCTCAACTTGCTCCTCACAAATCTCATTGCTAGAAAGCTGCATGTGTGGTCCTCCCTCTACTCACTCGCGTTAAAAGAAGACATACATATAATTACAAGTATATGGTCCCTATCCTACGTATGAGATATATAGCCTTTTCAATGTCCTAATTAAGTACCTATAGGAGAAAATACAAGTTGATCGATAATGCTATAGCTAGACTCCAACGTTTCATGAACCAGTACTGCTAGCACAAGGCTCCAGTACTGCTAGCACAAGGCCCGTCGGGCCACTGAAGATCTTGCCCGGCCGGTTATCAACTTTAGAGCTGACCCGGTTATGAAAAGAACACAAATGTTTAACACATGAAGTCAACTAATATGTGTTTCTAGGGTTCGATATTCACATAAACTTCTCTTCTTTTTTGGAGCCTTTCTTTTGTTGCCCCATGTGATGGGATTCAATCAGAACACCTTTTGTAATTGGCTGTAAGCACTTTTTCAAATGAATGCAGAATGGTCCCCCAAGTCCTAACTATCTAGTTTTTGTTTCCAAACAAATTAGGCCCCGGCCCGTCCCACTTAGATTCTTATTTTTTTAAGTACTTATTTTTCATTTTACGAGACAGGTCATTCTCTTACAATACATTATTTTTAATTCAAAAATTAAGTACTTATATATTTTCCAAATTAGTCCTTTAGGCGAAGAATTAAAGCTCAACGAGTACAAATGGCATGAATTCAAAATTAATGAATTTATCTCAAACTGTTATGAATTATTATACGAAAGTTTTGAATTTAGTACTGATTATATTATATGTGAATTATATGCAAAAAATGGTTATGAATTGGAGGCGATCCAATGGATGCAGGTTATGCACGCCTAACTAAAAGTGTGTATTGCAGCATTTTCCTAACATTTATGAGAGATATGTCAACGTACGCACGTACACCACGTGGCTGCATACGGGCCATTGCTTTCTCTTTCTTTTGTTGAAAATGGTAGGTTGAATTGTGGCATCTTCTCCATCCCAGTATGTCCCAGTTCCTCAACAAGTAAATTCTCTGCCATGAAGTTTTGAGTGAGATTTCTCTCCCTTTAGGAAGCCTACACATAGCCTTTTGGTTGAGTTGAGTACAAAAATCAAAGAAGCAGTTGGATTCAACAAGATCCATCAACCTTTCCGGCTCCCCCTTAATTCTGTTAGTAATGATCTGAAAGACTTTGGAATGCTGCAAAGAGTACATGTAAGTATACCTAATTTTCACACATCCAGAATCTTGCATTGATTTCTTTTTGTTGTATTTATCAATTAGATCTCGTGGGTTTGCTCATCACACAATCGCTCAATTTTTTGTAATCTGGACTACTTAATATCATTCATCGATCAAATCTGGCGAAATTGGTTGTAGGGTTTCATCCGATCGATCTCCTTAAAGTATCATCTTGACCTTGCTTCGTTGTCAATTTTCTCGTTGCATATCCTTTTCACTTCTTGAATATATAACCCTTGTTCGTTTTGGGGTCTCAAAATCTCAAGGTACAGTCTCTAATAAATTTTCTCTATCTCTCTCTCTCTCAGACTCTCTCCACTCGTTAATCTAAAAATTTCCCTCAAAATCTAAACCGAACAAGGGTAGCTTTTGAATTTCTGCTTGTTGGTATATATGAGATTTGACTAACATATGGTGTATGTGTTTGCAAAACAATATTATGATTTGCAGTTTATTTATAAGGATTTCATCCGAGGGAATTCAGTATGAGAGGCTAAGAGATGATTACAACTAAATCAAGAGAAGAAAATTCCACAGGAAAAGAGGAAACCAACGCAGTTGATGAGAGAATTTCTAAGGGTGCATCTAGTAGTTCAGTTACACCATGGTCAAGGCTGAGTGATCCTAGAATCGTGCGCGTTTCGCGAGCTTCAGGAGGGAAGGACAGGCACAGCAAAGTATGCACTGTGAAAGGATTGAGAGACAGAAGGGTAAGGCTTTCGGTTCCAACCTCGATTCAGTTGTATGATCTTCAAGATAGGCTGGGGCTTAATCAGCCTAGCAAGGCGGTTGATTGGTTGCTGAATGCAGCTAAGCACGATATCGATGAACTCCCTCCGCTTCAAATTCCACCGGGAAGTTTTGGAGAAATTCATGGAAGTAGTCTTTCCCGATCTGAGAGAGATCTAGGGTTTCAAATCAATCATCGTGTCGATTGGGATGACTCGTTGGGACTATATCGGTCAAATTATTGGAATTCGGATGCTACACTGAGGGATAAGGCTAAGGCGATTTCGATAGGAATGGAGGATCAAAAAGAAAGTTGGAATCAAACTACAAATGAGGAAGAAAAACAAGGTAACGTCGAAGGACATGGTGCAAATGTTTCACCTACTGATTTTTTCCCGAAACCTAACCACTCTTTCATACCCGGTTTGCTAAATAACGTCGCGCCATACAACTCTTTGTATCGTTTGGATCCATCGAGTTTTTCCTCATCCCAAACCGAAGATTTTCCGACTCTCAATTTCGTGCCATTGCCATCGACATCGTCGTCTCTTTCGTTCGGGTCTCAAGTTCTTGTTTGTCCACCTGGGATAGCGCAACCGTATTTTCCTAATTCACATGTTGGGTTAGATCCAAAACAAATCAACCATTTTCAGATATTGAGCTCAAATTCACAAAATCCATTGTCAAATTCTTCCCTACCAATTGTCTACTCTATAGGTCAATCCATAAGACCCATCTCCTATCAAGACAATGTTGGAAGTCAATCAAACAATGATGTTGAATTTCCTCCAAAGTGAACACAATGTCATATGTGTGTACTGTATGAGTTTAAATTTAGTCTGTCGGCGGTGAAAGCAGTGGGATTTTTGTCACCGCCATTGTCGGTCTCACCATGCGTTTAAATTCATCTTGTTATGAATGCATGGTGGGTTCCAAGATGACGGTAGCGGAAACTCCACGGTTTTCACCGCCAGTGGAAAGAATTTAAACTCTCGTAGGTATAGGTGTGCCTTTTCAGCTCTATGTAAGTTTTATGCCGGAAACAACAAAAAGCTGATGTTTTTATAAGGAAAAGTCTACACATACTATTATTTCTACATCCTTTTACATGACATGCTAATGTAACATTAACCTTGCTTGTTAGTAACAAGAGTAAACTGCTATTTCACAATCGCCGCAATGAAATACTCCCTCCGTCCCGATTTGTTTGTCCAATCTCGGGTTTCCAACTTATTAAGGAAACAAATCTGATCCATTGATTTCAAATTTTACACAATCTAATCCATTGATTTTGAAATTGGACAGTCAATTTGGGACATGTAAAAGTCAAAAAGAGGACAAACAAATCGGGACGGAGGGAGTAGTATCACATTAGCATGTTGCGTAAAATGTTGTCCAAATCTTCATATATATGTGTAGACTTCTCCTTTGATCAATCCTTCATAAAAGTGGCCGGGGATCACAAGTTCGCGAGACACTGAAAGCTGAAGTAGCTACTTTTGAAATAATAGAACAAAAGCAACGAGAGTCGGAAAATCTTTTCGATCTGCGACCCGATATGATCAAGTACAGTTTGAATAGTACTGGTAATATTATTAACCCATTCATATTTTTGTATCATGCTTTTTTTTGGGTAAGGTTTTTTTTTTTTTTGTATCATGTTATATTTGGAGTACTTGAGAAACAAGAGGGATTGATGTTGGGGGCAAAACCATTAGCTTTTCTTGTTAACTGCTTCTACAAATATTCATTATACAAAATAAAACCTCAATATCTACTTGTGCTTCCCATCTTTACAGCTAGCTCAGTTGAATTTGTGCTCTTTGGTCGTAACGTTATGTTCATTTGTACTCGAGTTCAATTTTGTTCATCCTCCTTAAAAGAGGGTGAACATTACTCTCCCTCTTATTGGTTGAAATAGTGTGGATCTCACCTCAAAGTGATGTCATGCTAACCATGCAATACACTTTTTGGTAAGCATGACATCACTTTATGGTGGGACCCATGTCATTTCAACAAATAGAAATGAGGGTAATGTTCACCCTCTTAAGTGGAGGCTGAACTATCATGAGAAAAACGTGTGATCGAAAACGGTAACATACAATCTCACCTGGATAGACTACAATTTTCAAACCGAGATTAATAACAAAAGATCACAGCTAAAAAATTTGATATTTTTACTTCTTTTTTTTTTTTTTGTAGCAGTGGTACTATGTTAAACTGGGTTTTTTGCTCTCTCTCTCTGAACACTCCTCTCTTCACATTAGAAACCCTAGAGAGAAAGTAGTGGTTACTAATGATCAGTGAAGTGTCATTTTCTGTTCAGAACCTTCACAATGGGTGGAAGCGGATAAAGTGAAGAAGGTGGTTAATTAAAAGCCAGCAGAGGGAAGAAAATGAAGAAAGAAAGAGAGATGTACGTTGCTTTATTCAGGAACTGCAGTTGATGGATGACGACAGTGCTGCCAACTTTGCACAGGATCCAACACAATAATATTGCCACTGCAGGTTACAAGTTATAGGGTGGAGATGCAGCCAAGTGGGGTGCGTATCGAGCGGCCGATCTGGCTATTCATCTCGAAAATTGACGATTTGAATTTTTACCTAGCAATGAACGATTCTGTATGCACTCAAATTCAATCCAAACCGTACATATCAAAATAAACGGTCGGATGCTGCTCCCCTCTTGGCAGGGGTATTTGGCAGCATCCTCGAGTCCCGCAGAAACTAGGAACACAATCCTCTCCGGTCACTGGAAGGTCTTGCTCAATAGGCGCATTTCAAGTTCAATTCAACGATCAAAATCATGTATTTTAAGAACTCGTCGAAAACGCTTGACTCACGACAAAAATCATGTTCATTGAATATGTACTGATATATATATTTTCAAAATTCATAGACATTTAAAAATATAGTATAGATTTCGATTTAGTGTTCCAATTCTTGTTTTACCAATATAAATGCATTCTAAAACCATATCAATTGATGTCCAAGGAATATGATTCTGGTGTGAATAATGTTTCCAACAAGGCAGACCCGGTAATTAGCGTATCTCCAAGCCATACTCTATTACTTTATTTCTCTAAATTTTGATAGAAAGTTTCACTCCAACCAATCCTCCATTTTGATATTCTATATTTGGAGTATCAAAAAATTACCAAGGATATTCTCCACTTTACTATTCGCATTTTCTTATTCATTTTTCATTCTCAAATGGATATTTGTTCATATTGTGTGGCCCGTGATCTCGCGTCGAGTCCCTCCTCCGCTGGTTCGTGAGAATCCCTAGCGCTCCACCCGGTCCTGCACAAGGAACGCACGTCTAAAGACCTGGCCGGGGTTTGCCCGGCAAGGCCCTCCGGCGAGAGGATGAGAATGTGCAGAGAGCAGGCAAGAGATTTAGGGTTTTAGGAGTGTAGAAGCATGTACCTGTTAGGGTTGTGATCCTTTAGTATTTATAGAGTCCTCTTGGCTTGCTCTCCAAGTACGGGTACGTGCCTGGCACGAGCCGGGCATCGTCACTGTGACGTCATTGGATAAATCTGGTAACCGTTTCGAGCTGAGCTGGCACCACCCATGTGCGTGCATCATTATCCTTTGGGGTAATCGTTTCAGCATGTGAGATAGCACGTGACATAGAGGGTGGCCGAACCCAGCTTGTGACTGTGAAATGTATGTGGCCGAGCCCACACATGTAGCCGACCCACACATGTAGCCGAGCACGGTGGTTACCCGCGGAAAGGAATCCTAACGAACGAGCCATCTTGCAGTGAGGGCCGAGCATAATGAGTTCTTCTAAAGTTGCCGAGCCTGAGAGGTGTCAGTTGGTTTCTCGGCCGGACGCACCTAAACCGAACATGACTGTGGCCGAACGTGAAGCTACACATGGCCTTCGTCTTTGGCTACGGCCAACTCTTCAGTGGGTCCGAACCCTTGGGTTTGGTCCGCTACACATATTTCCTATAGAAATTGTACCATTCAAAAGATATTCATAATACCTTTAAAATAATATAATATTTGGAATTTTTAGTAAAAGTTTGGAAAATACCAATTGGTATTTTGGGAAAAAGTTGACTCCCGTTGAACACCGTCACTCTAGAATCTAAATTTCGACTTCATCAATAATTTCAATTGTTTGAGTTTTTTTTTAGTCAATAAAATCTGAAGGTGCCTCCTAGCCTAGTTGGTCAGGCAGGTAATAAGAACTTTATCTAATGTGGGTTCACACACCACCCCGGCCACCCCCTTTCCCCCAAGATAGTAGAAATTACGTTTTTCTTAGATCAAGATAGTCCTTATCGATTCAAGATGAGAAAGGGAGGACGTGATGACTATGACTATCGGAGGTCTAGCTCCAAGGCGCTCACCATATCGAGGCAGTCGTGATTACTTTCCCCGGCGTTCACCTTATGGTGGAAGGTCATGAAGAAGGGAGAGATCGTATTCCCCTTATGGCAGCTCAGAAAGGCACTATCCTCGTTGTTTTCAACTCTCAATAAATGAAGTGTCAATCGCTTATCCTACCAAGCTAGGAGGCAACTTCACCTGCTTCGGCCCGTTTAACGATCGAATAAAATTTTGGGTGAATAAGGAACCAGAGAAAATAAGAGGTGGATAAGGTACAAAGTGGAATTAGGTAAACCAAAAGGGGGGCTAGTGAAGAAGGCACTTTTTTGGTAGTTGATATGTGTGGAAAAAGAAATAATTTGGAAAATTACTCAGTTGCCCTTTCATAAAACTCTTGTAATAAGAATACAAAAATAATTTGGGGTGGAATAAGGAGTCTTGCTTATTGTGCCCGCATAAGCAATCCAGATTTGGGTCCGTTCTGCTAAGGGAAATAAATACTTATTTTTTAAATAAGTACTTATTTTTTTGATTTAAAGGTAACGTATTATGAGAGAATGACTTGTCTTATAAGAAAAAATAAATAAATACATAAAAATAAGAGCTTTAGCGTAACAGGGCCTAAACAATTTAACAAACTCCAGATACAAATGAGTTCAGAGCATCAACATTAGCAGAGGCAAACATGCAAAATTAGCTATTTTGACTAAGAAAAGGCCTAAAAGGGGGCTGCACCAGATTTGCTTAAAGGGGCGGTAAAATACATCTGTGAATAATACGTCGCTACCTTTACCGTAGCACTGTGCACTAGGTTCCCAATTTTCTATTCTTTTTTCTCCCCTTTTCTCTCGCTCTCTCTCTCTCTCTCCCAATTTGCAGTCTGGGTTTTGGTGAGAGGAGTGGAAAAATGTTTATTTTAATTAGTGTTAAGTAAAATAAATAGTGTTGGTGTAGTTGTGAAAGAAAAAGTTAATAGTTAAAATAAAATTGTGAATTGTTTACAAGGTAGTATAGCTACCGACCGGTAAACTTGCTCTAATGCTCTCAGATAAGCTAGTTTGGGATATCACTGGGCTGTTCCTTTTAGATTGGGTAAACCAAACGAATCAAGGATGGGCTGGACCGCGACTAGTCTTTGCAAGAGCCGACCCAGGCCCACGCCAGTCATTGGGGTATGCTCCAAAAGAAAGAATTTTTTTTGGTAAACTGGTGATTTTTCTCCAAGTTTTGCACATATCATCTATAGTAAATTAGAGGCCGGTCCTCCTTTTTAGGTTTGTTTTGATCCCAACCCTGAATATTATTTCCGAACCTAAATAGGCTCGGTTATGTTGCATTAAGACTTTTTTGCCCAA
>JAOTQK010000002.1:4432929-4444908 GCA_025642025.1 Rhododendron ferrugineum
ATGCTCTGATAGGCCAAAGCACTATTAGATGCCATGTGTAATTTTCTCATTGGGTAGTGTATTTTAGGATGTAAACAAACGCGTGATGGAATGAGCCAAAAGTAACTTGTATCCAATAATTAACCTTTTTTAATAATAGAAAGTAATAAAAAAAACAATAAAGTATTACTTATCGTGAATTAAAATGATTTTTTATTACCCGTTGAAAGAGCTATTTTGATCATACAAATGCCAAAATTTATTGTAATACCTTTATCTTTTACTTGTTGAAAGAATTATTTTAGTCAGAAGGGACAAATTTATTACTTTTGGTTCAAAAATAATGAGAATCGAGAGTTTATTGTTATTTATTTATTTATTTATTAAAAGGGTGAATTTTTCAATATAAGTCACTATTTTTAGTTCTACAAACAATTGTTGGTGTAATGAAAATTGTTGGTCGGTGAGAAATGAAAATTGAAGATTCATTTTTTTTCACATTTGTTGGTTTAAGATCAAATTATTATGGATTATTAGTTTATCTCGACGAGAGCAATCGAAAAAGTAATAAATTATAATCGAACCTCAAAAATTTCTAAATAAAGCCAAAGAATATAACTTTTTGGCTTATTTTGTCATTATTTTAAAAAAAATTGAGCTTCATCACAATCTTTTACTTTTGCAATTTTCTTGTTGAGATGAATCAATAGCTCCAAAAAAAAATTGACGCAAAACTAAAAAGGGAAAAAAAAAATGCCGTTTGGCTTATTTGCCAAATTGGCCCAAAATCAAATGGGATTAAAGTTAGTATTTCTCAAACGTGAAGAGAGCATCTGTCATTAAAGAAATTGTCAGGGGTGTCAGTGAAATTTACCCTTCTTTAATTATTACTTATTAAACCCTCTTCTATCCCTCTCGCTATGAGCCCTAGTTTTTCCTGAAATTTCTATTTGACTGTCAGCAGTCCTAGTTACGCTCTCTTCTACCCTCACCTCGCCGCCTATAAGTAACCCAAGCACGCCCCCTACTGATCTCTCTCTCTCTCCCTCTCTGTCTGTGGGTTTTAGGGTTTAAAACCCTTTGGGTCGAAAGGAATGGCTCAATTACTGTTCAAGTGAGCTCGAGATTCTATCGCGATAGAACCCTAGAATTCACCGGTAAGCTACTAAGCTTGTACTGTTTTTGTGATTTTTCTCTTTCACTCCATTCAATTACATCATTCGCGGTAATAAAATGCAACAGTCTAGGGTTCGATAGCGCTCCGTTCCTTATTTTCTTTGAAAAGCACGTGAAAGTGATGTGGGAAAAATGCAACATTCTAGGGTTTCGCTGGAACTTCACTTCTTGTTAAGTGATGTGAAGTGTTGAATATCTAGGGTTCCTTCGGGATTTTCGGTTTGTGTGGAGTGTTGAATATCTAGGGTTTCTTCGGGATTTCGCTTCCTGGGAAGTGATATGAAGTGTTGAATACCCTGGGTTTCGTTGGAATATTGTTTCATGAAATCATTGAATACGTAGGGGTTCTTTGGGATTTTCGCTTCGTGTGAAGTGAGATGAAGTTTTGAATATCTAGGGTTTCTTTGGGATTTCGCTCCATGTGAAGTGATATGAAGTGTTGATTATCTAGGGTTTCATTGGGATTTTGCTGTGTGAAGTGATATGAAGTGTTGAATATGAGCGATGGAGGTGGGGAGAGTGGAAGAGACAATAACGAGCGGAGCAAAACGAAGAATCGGAGTGACGATTTTGCCCGAGCTATTGCCAAGATTGCGGTAGCACAAGTGTGCGAAAGTGTAGGGTTCCAGATCTTCCAGCAGTCTGCCCTTAACACGCTGTCCGATGTGGCGGTTAGGTACATTCGGGAAATAGGAAAGACGGCAAATAACTACTCTAATTTGGCCGGTAGAGCGGAGAGTAACGTGTTTGATATAATTCAGGGGTTGGAAGATTTGGGATCATGGCAGGGGTTTTCGGGTGCTTCGGATATTGATCGTTGTCTTGCTGGTTCAGGTGTAGTTCAGGAGATCATTCAGTACGTGGGTGAATCGGAGGAAATTCCATTTGCATATTCAATTCCTGAGTTTCCGGTTGTTAAGGACCGAAACCCCAACCCTAGTTTTGGACAAGTTGGAGAAACATTACCAGATGACCATATTCCCCCGTGGTTGCCTGTGTTTCCTGATCCCCAGGCTTTTTTGAACTCGCCCTCACGGAATGACAGAGAACTAGACACGCAGATGGTTGAAATTAAGCATGGTAAAGAGCAGAGAAAAGTGGAACAGTCCTTGTTGAATTTGCAGCAGCACTTGGCTTGTAATGGGTCTGATATACCAATCGCTTTTGACCCCTCTGATGCTGCAAAGGCTAAACAAGCAGCTGAAAGTAACCAATTTCTTGCGGCCCCTTTGAGATTTGGAGAGAAGGAAGTGTCTTCTTTGGAGCTTCCGCCTCAAGTCTTGAATGAAACTGCAGCAAGAAGTGACGAGCTTGTGCAAAATCATGTTTCCATGTTGGAGACCTGTACCCCGGCTATTGAAGCAATGGAGAGCACACTATGTGATTCTGAAGGTGGGTGGGTAGAGGTTCAGACTGAAGAGGGGAGGGAAGAGGTTCCTCTGAACGCACGGGCAACCGTACAGTTTAAGTTTGGGACTCGAAAGAAGTCCTTAGGTCCATCAATCAACTCCTGGTTCGGTGACGATAATGAAAGGAGTGACAAGAAAAGGAGGGCCGAGCAAATTCTGAAAGAATCTACAGAAGACATGCAAGAATTGGCTCAGTTGTAAATTAGGTTTGTCTTGTTAGAATTTGTATACTTGTTTAGGAAACTGGTAGCAGATACTGGTTCCGGGGTAGTCAGAGTCAAGAGGCATATAGTTGTCTGTATATGTACGTTACAGACTGCTAGAATTTAACAAGTTCGGAGGTATGTCTTTTGTTATTTAACTTTGCCATTGATAATTCTTTCTAATTGAAATTCTTGTTGTTACTTTACAATCAGTTATTGGATAGTTTGTTATTATATGGCATTCATGGGCTACTATTTCTGACTTGCATTGTCCATACTGATAATGAATGGATTCAGTTTTGAATTAGTAGAATTACAATAAAGGGAACACTTGTGTGTTGCACAAACTTGGAAGTTGAAGAATGAAAATTTCAACTTGCAAATTACTCAATAACTTCAAATTAGACTACTGTGGAGAACAAGAGAGCAGAGGTTGTACTGTCTCTTCATTTTTCAAACAAGAGAATTTGTGTAATGTGAAAGACAGCAAGACAAGAAGTGGTTCAGGAGGGCAGTTGCGGCTCAGTAGTTGATTAGAGTTTGATAACTTTGGGATGTTTCTGGTGACTTGCGTTTTCCGGTTTTTTCTTCGTTGGATTCGTGTCAAATCCATTTTCTAATTCCGAATGCTAAATCTTATGGTGCACATGGTTTGAAATTTGAATCCCTTTTAGTTCTGCATTTTTAATCCAAGTTAGGTTTGGATCCCTTTTTAATTCTGCATTTTAGTCCAAGTTATTATTTATTAGCATTACTTGTATGTGCATTCGGGTTTAACTGTTACACAAAAAGAGTGGCGGTTCCTGTGAGACAAGGTCCCAAAAAACTAAGAATTGTTCTAATGCGGCTCAGGTTTGGTTTTAAGTTGCAAGGATAGCAGGGCCAAGTTTGGTATTTTGTATTGTTGCAGTTTGAGAATGGCCGAACAAGGTATCTATGCAAGGGTTCACTCTGGTACTTCGTACTCACGTAAGTAGATCTGCAGTAGTATATAAGACACGATGTTTTAAATTTTTGCATAACTGACCTAGTTTGACCCTACTTCTATTCATCGTATTGCTGACATTGGAAATATTTCCCAAGTATAGGAGTTTGCACGAGCTCCAAAAAGATGGCCGAGCAAGACAGAGTGCTCAGATGGTCAGATTGGTGAGGAAACTGCATGATGGACTGGAGTCTGCCAGTCTGGGGGAGGATTTGTAGCACTGTCTGTCTTAAGTAGTGAGAAATTTAGCATGTTTCTTTGCTATTATTGTAGAAATCTTCTGGAATATAACATTATACAAATTCATTTTATTCTATTACGAATGATCTTGCAGAGTCCCTCATTTCCTGTTTACCCATAACACCCTCCTCAAACTTGCACCTCGTACAACAGCAGTCGAATCCCCTAGTTGTCGCCATTTGTCTACGATTGCTCAAAGGCGAAAGCACATCAAAATACGCTAATGTGATCTCTTCACCTGCCTTAATAAATCTAGAAGCATGAACCATCATGTAATCTCCGACGTGAAATCGCCATGCATTAGGGTTGCATGCATGGTTGATGAAGGAGGGAAGTAGCCATAGCCCAACACCATGGTGACCGCTGTTTTTGCCCAAAACTTTGGATGAAACCGCGTCCTCAACTAGAGAATTCACATCCAATATTCTACCCATATCAAGATTCTCATCCAAAAACCCACTCTCCTCTGCTTCAGGCCTAAATAGACTAACATCAGGCACTTCCAAGTGTACCATCCTCTTCTTCGCCGGTAGATAAACTGCGAATCAATTGATGGGTTCGGTGGCATTTTGTGAATGATTCAACAACTTTACCTACCAAATTCTCCCACATAACCAATTGGGTATTGCCCCTCAAATCTTCATCTTTGGAATCTTAGGCATTATACCCCTGTCGGTGGCAATTGCCTTGGTAACTAACAACAAAGTACCACAATCAACATTCTCTGTTGCAAATAGGCCACGCCCAACACCTATATGGGATTTCTTAATTTAACTGCACCAATGTACTCTGCGATTTCCGGAGACTTCCCTCGAAACCCATTTAGAATCCAATCAGATAAATCAAACGCTCCAGTTCTTGAAGAGAAATCAAGTTTCTTGCATTTCTCCAAATACCCAAGAATGGGTTCAGAGTTTGAACCAGATTGGGGATCCAGAAGAGCCAACTTGAAGCAGTCCAGAGCCATTCCATACCGATTGAGACTGAGCAAGATCTTACCTTTGCAAAGCAGAGTCTTGAAATGGGCACTCTCGATTTCAAGTGCTTGCTCACAATCTCTCAATTCTTCTGCAAAATTTTCAGAGGTGGGACCAGGCTTCGGCGCTGTTGGAGAGGGCTAAGCAGAGGGATTTGTTGAGATTGAAGAGTTGATTCGGGTTTTGATGGGTGTTTTTGGAGACTTGTTCTTGGCAGAGTGAGATGAAGTGAGAATAGGCTCGGATGGATTCATTCCATTCTTCTCTGAGGAGAAGTTCTGTGGCCTTGGATCTGAGCTGTTGCATCATCTCTTCCTCCATTTCTGTGTGGTGGTGTTGCTGCATTTGGATTTCTCCCAGCTTTGATTGTGGAGTTTCTGTTTTGTTTTCTTGTGAAGTTTTAAATGAAGGGGGAATGCAACTATGCAAGTAAGGGTCATATTTTGGCTCTCACGTGATGCAACGGCAACGGCTATATCGGGGGCTTAGTTGTTCACTTGTTCAAACTACATCGATAGGTGGGCCCATCGTGGATTTGTTACATTAATTTGAACCATTCGTCTTGTAAGACTCGCAAAGTAGCATAGCCATGAAAAAAATTAACTTGATCGGATATCCATAGGTATATCAAAAATTAAATTTTGATTTGTAAAATAGACGGTATGATCTTTAAAGTTAAATTGTCCATGCCCATCTATTCTATAAACCGAACTTCAATTTTTGATGCACTTTTCGATTTTCAATCGTGCTGATTTTTTGCATAGATATACTACCATGTGGTTCCTATAAGATGAATGATTCAGAACTCTACAACGAATGCACGTTGGGATCCACAATAGGTGGTGGAAATCGTCGGTGTTACACCTATATAATCAGTAAAAGAAAAGGTCCGATCCAAAAAAGAGAGAAGTCGTGTCCTCTATTTTTGTTTTTTGTTTTTTGTTTTTTCTTTCCGTTGTAAAAAGTGTGCATAAATTGCCTAGAAAAAAAAAAAAAGTGTGCATAAATTACAAAAAATGAGCCTATGATTGATGCATTGTATTTGACTATTTGTTGGCCTTGGCTACGGTTGTCTCAAAAGAAAAGGCTTGAAATTCCCAGGCTTAATATCAGAGCATACGACATTTTCACTTACACCAGGTGAAATGCATATTCAAAATACGGTTGGCAACTATCTTCTTGACTTTTTTGTCTAAATTTTTTTTTGGTATTATTTTATTTTTCATAATTTTTTTGTTGAACTTTTCGTCATAATTTTTAGAGTTAAACCATTCATCGGATGAGGGAAATAAACATTGAGCTTTTTCGTCATAATTTTTAGAGTTTAATCATTCATGTCGATGAGGGGAACAAACAAAGAATAAAAAATGTAGACCGATGTTAAAAAAAATTCATATAGGACAATACTTTAGACAAAAAAGAAAATATTGAGTAAATCTTTTCAACTTTAGGGAACTTTTTGTTTTCTTTTGGTCATAATTTTTTACTTTTTAGACTCTTCGCGTTGAAATGAATGATTAATCCAAAAAATCTAACGTTAATCTAATAAAAATTCAGAAAAAACAAAAAAAGCCCAAAAAAAAAAAAAAAAAGTTAAAGGGAGAATAGAGCCTCACTTCCGTTTGACAAATGGTATGCAACAAAATGATAGAAATCGAAATATGTTATTTAGCCATGTCTTGAGGCATGTCACCCCTGCCCTGGTAAAGAAGAGGGGGAAAGGAAAATAACCAATTCTGAATTCTATGGTACACAAATAACTTTTTGGTGTATGATACCTAAAAAAAGTCACTTTAGTGATAAAGTATTTCACATTTAGTGATAAGTATTTCATAAGGAGTGATAAGTATTTCATATTGAGTGGTAAGTATTCCGGATGAATAATACTACTTATCACTCAATGTAAAATCTTATCACTCCATATAAAATACTTTCACGTTGAGTGGTAAATATTTCATATGCAGTGTAAGTATTCCACATTGAGTAGTAAGTATGGAATACTTGAAATACTTATCACTTCTTATGAAATACTTACCGCTCAATGTGTTTTTTGGGTACCATACACAATTTTATTTTATTTTTTTGATCAAACGCAAACAAAATATAGCATATCATAAATATGAGAACCAATAGCACAGCTACCAATACAAGACAAGCAACACAACACAACCTAGCACAAAAGTAGTCTTGACAAACTAACACAACGAAGGGCAAGACAAAAGACACAACAATACCTAATAGAAAACACCAACAGGACCCCAACGCCAACAACACCGAAATATTTGTGTGTTTACCATAGATGGACTCTTGATAGGCTTAATTAATGTTGACATGCATAACATCACAACACTACTTATGCTCCATTATCAAGAATAAATTATATTTTCAAATGCATAAGTATTTCGCGCTTATAGTACACCACCACTTCCCAAAAAAAAATTCGCTTCGATTCTTTTTTAACTCATGACCATCATCGGATAGATATCACTTCAGCTCCATAATTGTAAGTTGCAGTCCAATCCCAGCTTGCAACACAAAGGTTGATTGTCCCACATGTGGAGTATTCAGTATTCACCCATCTACAGATCGCACCAGAGGATCCCAAACATGCTTGCAGCAACTTGGAGCTCAACGAAGAGCTGACGTTAGACAGGCTTGTATATTCCGCCATCTATTAGCTCTAATTTATCTTCTGCAACTAGACCAGATAAGAAGCTTTCTAGCTGTTGGGGAGACTTGTCATACCGAGGATCAGCAACATAAAACATCTGCAGCAAAATGTGGAAGGCAAGTAGCTATTTGTGAAGAAATTGTTCTCACCTAATATACAGTTTCTAGGACCTAACTGAAATATTATTACCTTGAGCTTGTTGTGAATTTTATGCGATTCCATGCCGCCTAAACTTCTTAGCATCATTACGACAAATTTCTGCACAAAAACAAAAGGGAGAGTCCATTTAGAAGTGTGCAGGGAAATTATGCCAACTTAGAAAGTCCTCAAAATCAAAATGACTCTTGATACATTTCATGGTCATAATATTTATTTACTAGCTAAGATAATGTTCTCAAATATTTGTCACAAAGTAATGTTCTCCATTACTTTGATGCAAGAGGTTCATAATAGATGGAATAAAGACGGTCTCTCTTCCCGTCAAGGGAAATGATGATCCCCTCTTTTTTCTACAAGCACTAGGCAGTCCTAATGTTCAACTTAGTGGATTATGCTCCAAATGCAATGCAAAGGATGGATAGCTGTGTGGAGTTTTGAAGCTTTATCCTAAAAGGTTTGAAATGGAAATTTAGTATAGGTAATTTGAAATTATTCATGCTAAGGATTGTTCCTGCACAAAAACTATCAATGAAATAAATCTCTTCTACCAGTACCTACATTGTATCAAGAAACAGGCAGATGCGACCCAATCTGGAAAACAAAGCAGTCACTGAAATGAACTAAAATTAATTAGCAAAGATATTTGGCCAGCACATCAACCTACCTCATAAACAGCCATTTCTTTGTGTAGTTGATCCTCGACAGAGGCCACTGATCTGTCTCCATCGTCATCACCCACTACAAGCTCCTCATAGCCTCCAGTATTAGCACCAGTCTTGCTAGCGTCGGCAGTGCCATCCACCAGGCTAAATATGTGGTCATTAGAGTCTGCTCCCAATGATTCTGAAAGAATTCCCTGAGGAAACAATTAAGGGATAAGGCTAAAATCATCTCCTAGTATTATAGTCCTTATTTTGACATCACATTTTATAAGGAGTAGTACAGTACAAGGCATTTTACACAACTTGAGCAATCAATAGGCAAGATGATGATTAAAGTGAATGTTTAAAGACCTAGCTGATGAGCAGTTTAATTATGAATTCAACAAAAGAAAATGTCTGTATGAGACAGAGGCTTAAGGTAATACCACTTTTTCATTTCCAAGAGAAAAATGCTATAAATTTTTTTATGAAGGCTACAGGCACATTGCGTAGTGTTGGAACAAGTGATCTAACCTTGCTTATCCAGAAATTTATTCTGCGATGAAGTACATCAATAGGTAGCCCAATAGCAGCTGAAAGATTCTTAGAGGTCCAGCTGGAAGGACAAACATATGGGTTACACCTACACTCCTCATAAATGGGGAATAAACCTATTGAATTGAATCATATGATTACCTTGTCTGGTCTTGAAATTGAGTAATTATTGAGGCATGCAAAGGAGTGACCGTGAACTGAAGGGATCTATCTTCAAATTGCAACTCCAACTAAAATAGCACAAGAAGAAAATTAGGAAATGTCATTTTAGTTAGGAAGAAGGTATACGGCTTGAAACTTGAAAGGGTGAACCATTTTTTCCAACATAAATAACTTGAAGAAAACCAAATATCAGCAGAAGCTCATGTTTGGAAGAAGATAGGTATTTTTTGAACTGCCGAACCTTCACTGTACCGAGATTTTTCTTCCATAGTAGCTTACGAGGGGTCTTGACCTCATTGAACCTTTTAGCATAGTCGCTAAGCAGTCGGTCCACAGGTTCCGGTATGTTAAATGATTCATCCTGCAACTCTCTAAAGGTTAAATACAAAGCAACGAACCTCGTTCATGAAACACCAATGAAAGAACAAAATGAAGGAGCAAAATTTGGGAAATGCTATTAATACTGATTGTCATTTCCCTCTGGGTTCAAGCTCACAACAAATGAAGGTACGTATACTATCTAAGAGTATAACATATTATCCCCAATAGAATCATGTTGTGATTAATATACCCAAGAGACCCATATAAACAAATAAAACTTCCATGTATCCTATGGAATACAACATAATTCCAATGATATTCGTGTCAAACTATGATAAACCAGGTTCTTGAGGAGCTTCAAACTCCTTAAAGAAGCCAAAATGCAACGACCCACAGGCAACTCGTCAACACGAAGGAAGAGAAGAAAGGAAAGGTGACAGGCATAGAAGTACCACTGTACCATTATGTTTCATCTTCTATTTCCCAACTACTGTAATACATCAAGAGCAGACATATAATAGTTTATTCTTCCGCTTACCTGGATAGGAGGCCAGAAATTTGAAGATATAATCGTAGCATTCAATATATCCAGAGAGACACCATTTTCCCCCACTGCCTCCTCTCCTATGAATCAATTGACAACAGTCACTCACAAAACTTAAGAAAACATGCTTCAGAAATAGCAAATAGTCTTTGTAAGGATTGCAAGTGCAAGCACTGAGGCTTCTTAGATATGGATAAGTTACTAAAAAGAAGCATAGTTAAAGAATACCTACTTACGACCAAGTTCAAAAATACATTTGTAAAGCAAACCTGTTTGAGATCTCTGCAGTATGGTTGCTTTTAAATTTGCGTTTGTCCTTTTTGAATCAATCAGATCATTAAGCATTATTTCACACCTTTGCATGCTGCTCTCTCCAAAATGTATCTGGAAGATAACAACACGAACTTTAGCATCAAGATGTACCAAGCTGAACCTAACAGAAACCAAAATCCCAATCATCAACTGGACTCATACAAAACTAACAGAAAAATTAGATTAATTTTGCATAGACTGCATACCTTGAGGAGTTCCAAAGTACGTATTTCTGCATCTATGTCATAGTCCGATTTGTTTAGCAGCTTTTCAGCTAGCATAACACGATATTCATTAACTAGCTGATCTTTTGAACCAATAATGCTAACAATCATGCCAAGTATGTCAACCTTCCTTTGATTCCTGCTACCTTTCAAGGGATCAGCCTCTACAGGGTCAGGCTCCCAGCTGAAAGGTTGATTTCATTTCCAGAAAGTGTGTCAGATTTCAAATATAGCATCTCCTCAACCCCAACAATAGTTTTAAAATTTTGATCTTATTTCATCTTGCCCTAGTAGAAAATATACATACCGGTGCGCATTGATCCACGCCTGTTTGTCGTCAGTGTTGAAATCGTCATCTACACCAGTGTTTACTTGGCTTTCTTCATCTCTATTTAATTCTTCAAGAAGGCTATCGCCTGTATTTCCTGGGCCGTTGGAATTCCCACCTGTCCCATCAGTGAGCATGGTCACAATGCATTTAATTGTGTCTTTCCTCCCCTTCAGGTACTCCCTTATGGGTTCGCCAACCGCTTCTAGAAAAACACCAGCAGGGTCTATTGTCCTAAGCGCTTTAATAGTGGACACATACAGGTGCAATAAATCATTGGTTGAAGCACCAGCTGTAAGCAAACGATATCTTAACGCAGATATAAATGAAACCACGAGCTTTGAGTGTTGTCCAGTATATTCAAGGCACTGTTTCAAGTCTTCAATAGCCGGAGAGCTGCACAATTTAGAACAATAGCGAGTGGATTGAGTTAGTGCCCCTTATTAAGTGTTACATAGTTTCAAGCTCATTCAACCCTTTTCACTTCTGTATCTACTCTCATTGAACAACATTTTTCCAAGTATAAGGATGGTCTCAAATATGGCCTGCAACCATTATGGAACGCCATTGCGCAACGGTATGGGCGGTTGGCGCCACGCGTTACACTACTACAACGTTACGCCCGGTAACAAAGAAGAACAAAATTCATGGCCCTGGTTGCCACCACGGTTATGCAATGGCCATTACGCTCTGCACATGAAAGTTAACATTACCGCAACTGCTGTTTAAAACCTTGTATACTAGTTCATACCAGTGGAGACAACCTGTAAGGATGGTTACACTAATGCAGCATACCTTGACCGCAACAGGAAAAAACCATCATTCAGAATTACCTCAGGCCTAAATACATGAAATATAATGCCCCATCTTTGCTATCTAAAAAACTGAAAACATATTACATGGTATGAGTATCTTAGGATAGGACTGAAGCATCCAGTAAATCGGTCACCAACAGGGGTGAATCCTGTCCTCGACTCTTTCTCTCTCTAGAAAAGAAAAACCCCTTTCTTCTTCCAGTTCGTTCAGCCGCCTAGGGTTCTTGTGCTTGGGGGGGGGGGGGGCCGCCCTCCCCCCCCCCCCCCCCCCCCCCCGG
>JAOTQK010000002.1:4445008-4471416 GCA_025642025.1 Rhododendron ferrugineum
GTTGACTTGGCGGTGATGGTTCCTGTTTTCGTTCGCTTTCGTGATCCCGGGGGTTCTTGGAGAGGCGGGTTTGGCGGCTGATTTCTTCTCCCACGGCCCTGTCTTTGTCCTCCTTGCCGTTGTTGTAGGCCGTCTGTTTCACTCTGGTGGGTTTGTTGGGTTCCTTCCTGCCGCCGGTCTCCTACTTCGGGGAGGGACCGGATCTGCTTAACGGCGAGGCGGTTGGGTGGTGGTGTTTGCTGGGTGGTGAGGCTTACGGTGTTTTGTGCGGCGGCGGTTTGAGGGCGGGTTAGGGTTTTGTGGGGTTGGGTTGGCCGGGCGGGTCTTTCTTGGCCTGTTTGTTGTTGTTTGGGCTTTATTGTTTATTTGGGTTTCGGGTAGGCTTGATTGTATTATTCTTATAGACTCCCGTTAAGACCTTTGTGCTGGGCTTCGGCCATTGAGATGTACTATCCAACTTTCTGTTGGATTTCCCTTTCCCCTCTCCCCATTTTTAATAAAATTTTGCCTATCAAAAAAAAAACAAAAAATCGGTCACCAACAGAAGAGCTCAGTTGCTGTTTTTGTCTAATAAAATATCACCTCATCTAGCTAGGATGGAAGAAGCCCGAACATACAGATCCCCAGCCAATCCTTTCAAAAGGGTTACTATGTATTAATGCTAAAACAACCAACTGAAATTTGTAATTGGAGTTTAAACCAGTTCCATATTTTCTCTAGAGAAAAGGAAACTTGTTCTAGTACGATCTGGGAGAAGATACGGATACATTCTATAAATAAAATGTGCCCCACAAGCAACTTAAACAGTATGCTTACTGGCCAAACCAAGTATTCTGCACTTGTGGAATTTAACCAGAAACAATTTGCTTATCATACATTTAAGAATTTAACAAATAGGTACAGAAACTTTCCCCCTTAAGCAACACATTTATTGACATTGCATGTGGAGAAACATCAAATATTTAGTATCAGGACCACAGTTAGTTTTTAAGTTTCCCAGGTCACGATGTTTTCTAATGCACAATTTATATTTGAAGGACCTAGGAAACCACTAAACAAATTGCATATACCACTGAACTTTGAATCTACACCCCTCTCCCATTTTAAAGTCTAAATAGAAATAGCAGCAGAATTGACTGCTCAGCCACCAACAGTATAGAGTTTGTTTAATCGCATTGAGAATGTACAAGGAATTACCTGTCAGGGTAGTCTACAATAATCTCGAAAAGTTTGGCAATTCTTAAGTCTTGCAATGTTTCATATGCAAAATACTCCAGACGCAACTGCCATCTAACGAGTCCTTCTGAGGGACTGTCTATTCCAGCATAGCATGAAGATGGACGTGATACTAAAGGTGATTTCAGACCCGAAGAAGGGGCATCATCATAATTGATGGAGTCACCAAGGTAAGCAAGAAGTGCGTGCAAGAACTGCAGAGGCACAGCCTGTGCAGATACACTCAAAATCAAAAATTGTTTTACAAGCTATTCAACGCTAGTATATGAATGTCATCCATGTAGGATGGTTGGAATTCAGAAAATTAACAGAAACACTGCAAACCAAATGGTTCATAACACAGTAGAATTTGCAGATTTATGTAAACACTGTGGGAGAAGAATAGATTACATTAGGGCAGTTCTAAGTGGAATTTAAGCAACGTAAGCAGAAGAAACCATTGAATATGTAGTTAATTTCTATCTGATAAATGCAATTTGCCAGCTGATACCAGGATTAAGAGTTAAGCAATTTTGAAAATGCTATATATGAAAATGCTGCCCTATGTATGATGATTCACCACCTGAAACCAAACCAATCCTTCTGTCCCAATCAACCAGACAACAAGCATCATAAAATAGTAGAACAACCAGACACCAAGCATGCATCAGTAACATGCTGTATAAGGCCAAATCACATCCTCAAAACTCAGAAAAACGAACCAGATAGACAATTTAAATCACATTGCAAAGAAAGGGCAAAGATTAATAACTATCTTATACTTGGTAAAAAGAAAAAGAACAGCCCTGCTATTATATGATATAAACTATGGTTAGTTGAAGGTTATAATTGCATACAATAGTAGAAAAAAATAAGCAAATCGTGCGAGGAACATTGAGCAACCTGTATCCACCCTTTAATGGACTCCAAAGCAGAGCTTCTATAGTCGTCACCGGCCAGATTGTGAACTGTAGCCTGTCATGTAAATTGAAGAACAACCAACTGTGACTTGTTAAAAAACTAGTGACTTGTAATTGAGAAGCTGTACTCACATTGATTACTATAGAAGAAATTGCTGGATTTCATATCGCTGTGTTCGGATATAGGTGAAGGAAAGAAAAAGAAACTGTAGGTTGGAGGGGAAGAGAAAGAAAGAGAGGGGAAGGCAGGGTAACTCTTCTCTTTTGTTTGGATAATAGAGGGGAAAGGAGCAGAATGGAAGTAATATTGCTTTCGATATAATGAGAGGATAAGAAGAGGAATATCTTACTTTATTGAGTAGAAAAGAGCCTAATTCATATTTGCAAATCACCAAGTTTCATTCACTCTCCCTAAAAAAAAGCGCTCCCAATTTAAGGGGTGACAATAACGGAGTTGATGGGGTCTGACTGATATCCAAACCCCTTCCTTTTGTACTTACTACATACTCAAAAGGAAGAAGTCCTATACATTCTTCACTCCCCCTCACATCCCCACAACACAAAGACAAATGTGAAAATGGGATAAGGTATGAGGAGAACACACAAACCTTCAAAAGTAAAAATATAGCAGAAGCATAAGCATCTTCAGCCATAGCTGTAAATCCAAGATTTCTGAGATCATGGACAACAATCCCAACGTTTTTCACTACTTGCAGAAGCCTATTTTGGCGATAGCATCCATCGACATCCATGTCACCAGTTCTGTAAGGTAGTTTACTTTTCCCATCTAGATCCATATCATCTTTATTATGGGATTCACTATCATCTTCACAATCATCAGCCATAATTGTACTCAACTCCTCCAGCATTCCCTTAAAGTACCAGTGGAGTATCTCTAGAAACAAATTATGGGATACAAGAAACGTTATTGGGAAAGCCCAGATATATCTTGGATTACAGAAGTATCACACCTAAGGATTTTTTTTATAAAGTACTAAATCTATTAAAAAGGCATGAAGGTGATGGCACCCAATACAATGTCCACATTACACCTACGTAAATCTTAAGAACAATCAAATTCAAAGAAGGGACTAATCATTTAAACACCTATGCCATATGTAGCTAAACATCACAAGCTAATGTGACACAGCAACTTGCTTACTTCTAATGAGCGTGGAATTATGAAAAACACATAGAAAAGCATGACAAACCACGATTGGCACAAAAAAAATTACAATGTAACTCAAAGAACAAGCCTCCCAAGATTTTATCTGCTTCAAAGACCACAAACGCCCTCACTTACATGGTAACACTGTACTCCTATGTATTGTGATAATCTACTGACAAAGAGATAAAAAGGAAGTGGATGTAACCAAGAAAGAAAAAAAAAAAAGAGAAGAAAAGAAAATAGAACACCAGGGCAAACAGATGGACAAATGGAGAAAGAGAGTGAATCAGACAGATACACAGTATACACACACACACACACACGCACACCCACAGATAAAGGAGGAAGCCAGGAAGACCGTGGAAATCAGATTCACACACGACACATGCAGAGAGAGAGAGAGAGAGAGACCTGTTTATTGACATTTAAAATGGCCTTCCTCTTTCTTCTAAGGTCAAAAACACCAATGTCTAAGGAAATTAACTAACGTATTGGCAAGTCTTTTAATCAAGAACCCTAAGAAGTACATGCGTCGTAGAAATTTTATGCTTGGAGCAAATTAAGGCATTTCAACATTAGACACCACTGTTCCATGATTTTTACGTATAGAATTTGCACAAATCCTCCATAATGATGAGTTCCTCCCAAGTTCTCTAGACAGATACCACAAGCTGAAGGACAAAACCAGGTATAGGACGCAGTGAGATAGTAACAACTGGCTCGTATAGAGCTATGAAGCACAGACACGGACACGGACACGGACACGATAAGGATACAGCGATACGACAAAACCTAAAAAAAATAGGATACATATCCATTGGGGATACATCTGTGTAATTTATAAATTATTAGTTATTAGTCTTCTAGTCATAAAAATGAAGCCAAAAGGAATAAAAGAGTAGTTGAATTGCTACTACCAAGCATTAATCACATGTCAATACCAAATGACATATGTGCGTACAAGAGGTATATATCCTGTATATGCATCAGTTGTATAAGTACGAAATTTGGTATGTAAATAATACATATACTTTAAAAAAGTTAAAGCAGTGTATGTTGTCTATGTATTATACAGTGGTTATGTAAAATGTGAAAGCAGACTAAATACACATAAGTAGTGCATATATACAACTATACAATGTACAAACAGACTATATATACATTTATATATAGCAGGAGTATATAACTGCATACAAAATATACGAATATGTAGTGTGAGTGTGCAACTGTGTATGAGTTAGCAAAAGAGTCCAAGAGAGCCTGAGAAAGAGACCGATGCAGAGAAGAGTACCTGTGAATATCGATTTACGAATCGACTACTCCAGGCCTCTTGGGTTATAGTCAGGTCTCTATCTATGAATGTTTCATCGATTTCTCAAGGCTCAATCTGTATCTTCTATTTTGTATATCCAATGTATATGTTACTATTATAGCTTGCCCGTTATAGTTTGTACTTGATTCAGTCAAAATTCCATTTTAATCCACGCCGTATCCCAGAAGTATCCGACAAATTAAAAATATAATTCAAATTCAGATACTTATTTGATGTATCCAATATGAATCGGACTCTGTTGTAGTAGGCCCAAACTGTGATCAGCATTTGGTAAAACCAGATTCCAATGGGGCTCGCCAGCAGGTAGCCCAGTCCACAAGAGAAGTGGTGGACCGAATGGTATTGGGCTGATGGCCCACTCGTTCGGTGAGACAGAAGCCTATGACCCGTTACTCAAGGTGTTGGTCAAGAACAGATGGTGGACCCGACCTGGGCATTGACCCTGGAGTTGGTTGGAGATATTTTTGGAGTCACGTTTGAGGCACACGGAGGCCATGTGCTGGCCGGTCGTCAAAGTAACGTCGCTAACGGGAGCTGTTACGCGTGACGTCAGGCGTGTGCCATGCACACATGACTTGGGGAGCTAGCACAGACCAACTATAACTACCAAGGGATAAACCCCAGAGAAGGTACGCCGTTCCTAGCTATTCTACCATACTTTCTTCTCCTCCATATACTGACTTGATCATCGGAGTGTCTTTGGGCTGCCCCCAGCCCTATGGCACTAATTGGTCGTACCTTTTGTGGGTCAGCTAGTGGCGAAGGCGAGCGGATCAACCCGAAGAGAGTTCTTGAACCACCACCCCACATCTGATTCCCATACTCAACTAGTTTCGGAGTATTCATACTTCGTAGGTATAGAGCAAGTTTCTTTTGAGTAGACAGAAAAAACTTGAGAAAACAAAACCACAATTTAACTACTCTTTATTTCCAGATACGGTTTCAAGATAATTGTGAAGAATAGAATAGAATCAGTCTTTTCTCTGTATGTACGGGGAAATATGACCAACCCAAACAGATAACATACATAATAGAAAAATATTGCAAATAACGAACACTGTACTCATGGGCAAAATTTATATGTAGAAACCATACCAGGAAAATGAGGAGGAAGAGTAGCCATGAGAACCGAAGACACCATTGACTGATATTTAGATAAAAGGTGGAGTCTTTCAGTGCCTCCAGAGTTTTGTCTCTTCTCAGGCGTACTATCTTTGTATGGCTGTACAACATCCATTAGCAGTAACAGGCATTTTTCTTGATACTGTTTCTCCATTGATATTTCTTCCAAAGCTTTACATAATACTTGCTGAATGCTATCCTTCTGAATCTGTTTCAACATTTAAGGAGATCATTATATCATTAAACAAGAAACTAACTGCACTCTAATTGGTACTGACATAAGTTTGGTACACAAAAGTACAGCTTAGTTTGTTTCAAAGACATCGGAACTTGCGAAAATGAGAGCTATCTTATGAATACGAGCATTTCGGTAACCAAGAAGAAATGAACAGCAGAACAGGTTTGCCTTCAGTAGGTTATTCTGATGTCCTAGAAGTACTGGCCACTGGGTAAGTGTAAAAGCTAGATCCTGAGGTAATTATTCCTTTTGACAAGAAAGACAGCAAGTATAATTCACCAAAAGGACACCAAACTATGGGCATTACTCAAGTACAGGACAGTGAGGACACCAATACATGGGAAAATGTCAGGGAGACAAGATTCACCCACAAAACATAAGTCAAATCCACAAGGAAAATAAATCCGTTCAATAACCAAGAAAAACATTGCATGTAGCTTCACTAGATTTGTCAACTCTTTTTTTTCAGTACCCCCAAGGCCGAAAGTCCTAGTCATCTATCAATACACAGCAGATCAAGCACAATGGGAGACATGAGTGAAACTCTTTCTTCCACGCAATCCTCCTCTATACTACGGAAATCCCCTACCTCATGACTAAACAACACACAAGCAACGAATCCAACAAAACAAACACACAAAAGACCAAACTACAGTTCCCTAGCAACCCCAAATCAAAGGGGCTAAAAATGCACACCACCAGGCTTCTCTTTAAAGTTTAACCCACACATCACCAGTCCATTATAACATTGTTCCTCCGCTCCAAATCAATCATAAAATAGATTCTGAGCAGCTGAAGAAGCAAAGAAGGCTTAACTTAACCCTGGCCTTAATGTGGATTTACCTTTCAGCTGAAGAAGCAAAGAAGACTTTTCTCCTCTCCCCTCCCAAATGTATCAGAAGATCTAGGAATTATTGTAAAGATAACAATTACATTCAATGTGCTGTTTTACCATCCTCAGGGTAGAAATTCTGGTTTTTGGTCTAGATGAACTATTAAGATTTAATGGTTACTACAAGGTGGAGATGTCAACTCCTAAAACCAAAGGGAGTTTTGGAGGTTAGTTCACCTAAGTAAGCAATGCCCTAGAACATCCCATCCGCAAGTGGAATTCATGAAGTAAGCAATGCCCTAGAACATTCCATCTGCAAGTGGAATTCATGAATAACCAAAAGACAATATATTAATAAAGAATTAGTCTTAGGTCCACTATAAAGAACTTGAAGAGTCTCTAGTCCACCTCCTAAGTTAATAAAGTCTCTAGTCCATTTTTATCATTTTATAGTAGGCCCACTCCACTCCATTTCAATATTTACACCCTCCCGCCACATCATCGCCAGAAAAATTGGTCGGTGCCGGAGAGTTTGCCGGAATATTGGTCGGCGCCGGCCACGGTGACTGAAGATGGGGAAGAAGGTGAAAATGATCATAATTTCACAGATAACCACATCTGATATCTGTCTGTGTTGTCACCATTTTTATAAATTTTATTATTATTTTAGGGTGCACTTAGTTTCATAAGGTTTTAGTAGTTTAGGCACTTTCATAGGGTTTAGGGTTTTAGGCACTTTCATATGGTTCTAGGGTGCTTTTAGTTTTCATAGGGTTTTAGTGGTTTAGGCATTTTCATAGGGTTTAGGATTTTAGGCACTTTCATAGGGTTTCAAGGTGCACTTAGTTTCATAGGATTTTAGTGGTTAGGCACTTTCAAAAGGTTTTAGTGGTTTAGCCGTTTAGGCACTTAGTTTCATTGGGGTTTAGTGGTTTAGGCACTCGGGCGAATTTTCCGGGGGGGCAGGGCGGAGGTTGATGGTGGTGGTGGAGGTGGTGGGCTTATTAAGCGCGTGGACTAGGGACTCTACAAATTATTGAGGTGGACTAGAGACTCTACAAGTTCCTTATAGTGGACCTATCACTAAATCTCACACTATATTAAACTCATGAACTTCAGAACATGTGACAGATTAGTTGCTGCACAAAACAGCAACATCTTAAATACAGAAGCCATCTCAAATCTTTACCCATTATGCATTTCTTCTGACAGTAAAATAAAGTTGGTAACAAATTATGGTTACCCAGCAAACCATAGTGAAATTGTCAAATGTACATACATGGTCCATGATCATCTCTCGAGCGGCCACATTGCTGTACACATCAAAATGCTCCCAAAACTTTGATGCTCCATTCTTCTCAAAAGTTTCCTGTACCAAAACAACCAGTATCAAAGTCTATGAATATAAAATTATTGGAAGTCCAACATATGAAGGAAAAAAACATTGTCTGAAATAGCACTAAGCCACTAACAAAAAAAATTATCAATGGGAATAATCCATAATGTACCTCGATATATAAGTTCCACCTCCCATTAGGAAAAAACCTCCTTTTGCATTAGTTGTTGGTTAGTAGTCATTCTTGTTAACGCGCACAGGAGGCATATGGTTAAGGGGTCTAACATGGGATCGCCCGTATGGGATAATTTGTGGTGGTCTCGTATTCGATTTTCAGCAGCCCAGGACCCCACTTAATCTAAATTGTGCATGTGGTTTGTCAATGGTTGCATGTATCTGGAGGGCTTGAGCAGGGTGACAGGGTGGGCTGGTTGGAATTGTTCACCATCTAAAGAAAGAAAAAACATTATTCATCCTTGTTTGTGATAGTAATAACTAGTAAGACACCCTACTTCTAAAACTTCACTCCACTACCGTAAAAGCATTTTGCTTCCACGACAAAGCTCATGTAAAGCCGAGAATCACATCATTTCACCCATGTTTCCTCGTCCAGGATCCTACAGTTCTTTACTCACAAACAGAACAATATGAAAACGGATGTCGGAGAAACGACGCCTTTAGAATAAATCCTCGACGGATGCGAAATTTGTAATCGACTGAGTTGTATGCTTCTCATCCGAGAATTATTGCATCTGTCTATCGGCAATGAAAACTACTAACACCAAATCATCTCCAACCCAACTCTTCAAAACTCCTCATTTTGAAGACTAAATGATATTATATGTCAGGAAATGATAATGCCAATACCGTTTCTGTTGGTGCCAAAATTGTAATGTATAAAAGCCTTGTACCTTGCACATGCCACATGGAATCAGCCCTTTACGCACAACAATTTTAGCATCAACAAAAACATTTTTGGCATTAGCAACACCCTTATATTTCACTCAAAAGTGATCTTGAAGGATACAACTACTCACAAGAACTCCAATAACTATGCTTCCTTTCTACGTCTATTTTCAAAAATTCAGTCATTTCACCACCAACCTCAACTTCCCCTCCAAAATTTAAAAAAAAAATTAGAATTTTATTTGTTTACCTATTACATAACCATATTTCTCGTTAGCTCTGAAACTATACAAGAAGCATATGCGAACTGAATTAACGAAAATGAACAATGAGCGTGAAATAACGTACATAGTCAGACCCCATAATCATAAGGGCAACCGAAATTTCGTCAAATAATGCGAAATAAGAAAAACCTCAAGGAAGCCAGCGAAATGTTCTTCGACCAGTGACTCGAGGCCGTACTTGCAGAGATTGCGAGCCTGCGAAACGAGCTTCGACCCAAACGAAAGATCACCTCTGCCATTCAGCAGAGCTGCTTCCGTTGCGATGCAGTACCCGTTCCAGGTCTCCATAATTTCTCGGACAGCATCGCCGTTTAGGGAGTCCAAAATCCCCAGGTCGCAAACCGATGAGGTCGCGTCTTCTACCACCATCGCAGAGGGCAGAACAAGGCAGTAGGCTCAAAATCAAGGGCGCTCCTATCTGCGCCCCTTATTTTCTCCCATAGCCCATTAAAAATTTTCATATGTTTCGACAGTTAGTTATCGAAATTGAGATACATTTTCGACAGTTAGTTATCGAAATTGAGATACATTTTCAACATCCAATTACCAAAATATATGTTTCTTGTTTTTTTTATGCATTTCCGACATGTAGTTACCGAAATATAATTTTGTTTTCAACAGTTATTTACCGAAATGTATGTTCGGCAGTTGTTTACCGAAGATTGAACATATTTTCGACATGTAGTTACCGAAATATAATTTTCGAAATTTTTAACGGGTTATGAGAGAAAATAAGGGGCTGCAAATAGCAGCGCCCAAAATCAAAGGGCACACGTGCAGTAGAACTGGTTTTATTTTTGTAAATGACACCTAAATTCTGATCCATATGTTTCATAAACAGCTAAAGTTTACTTTATTTCAATTGAACACCTGTATATTAAAAAAAACCCTTAATTTAAACACTTGCCGTTATATCCCGTCCAATTTGCGGTGACGTACTTTTTTTCTCCGTTAAATGTCTCATTGAGCAGAAAAACTTCTTTACGGGGCTTCCGTAAATAAAGGTTTACGGTGCTCAATCGCGCACGTCCAAAAATATTGTGAACGGTCTGAATTAAAAATTAATTGTGATCGATAATAATTAATTGTAACCGGTCAAAATTAAAAAGTAATTTCAACCCTTAATTGCTGAAATGAAATAGTAAGATTGTGCGGAGCCGTGAATTCATTTACACACAAAGCAACCCAAAAGTTGTAGACAATCGATCAAAACCCCTCTTTTCCCTCGAACCACTGTATCCCCGCCGCCGCCGCCGCCGCCACCACCATCACCGTCCATCACAGTGACGCCGTTCTCGTCTGCCATTATTAATCCATGCACAACTCCTCATCAACGGCCTCAAATCCCCACCCATCCTTGCCCAATTAATACAACGCTTCTGTGCCTATCAACCCCACTCGCCACCACCCATGCCCATCGAATCCTCACGACCTAACCCACTTCGACCCTCCAAATCTCTACCTCTTCAACGTCCTGATCAGGTGCACCAAACCCAGAGACTCAATCCATCTCTTCTCCAACTGGGTCTCGAAATCTGCACCGCGGTTTCGGCGTTGTTCGAAGGGAAACAAGTGCACGCTCGGGTGATCAAACATGGGTTTTTGTCGAATGTCAGCGTGGGAACCACTGCATGCGAGTAATCGGGACGTGGGTTCCGCGCACCGAGTGTTTGATGAAATGGCTGTGAGGAGTAGTGCTACTTGGAATGGCATGATAAAGGGCTACTGTTCGCAGAAACTGAAGTGGTCGGTGTTGGTGGTGGACGACTGGACGGAGATGGTCCGCGGCGGGCCGGCTGCCATGCGTGCTCCAATTCCATTTCCTTTTCCATTTTTCTTTGTTTAAGCCGAGAGGGAGGGAAAGACCAAGAAGGGGAAAGAGAGAGCTGGCCGGATGGGGAAATCGCAGGAGCGGTTCGCCGCTCATCGGAGAAGAAGGGAGCCGGAGCTGGGGGTGTGACAGTGGTGGATTCCCTACAATTTTTTGGGCTGCTAGTGTGTGCCAAAGGCGCAAACAATGCCACGTCAGCACATTTTGTCTCAAATTTGCTGCAGAGCCTAAATTAAGTGGGTTTTGTCAAGTACATGTGTCTAATTAAAATAAAATTAAGTTCAAGTGTTTATGAGACATTGGATTGTACAAAGTTTAGGTGCTATTTTTTTAAAATTTTATTTGCATAGAGAGAAAAGAAAAAAATACTAAAAAGAATATATAGAATTTATGGATGAAAAAGGGAATAGGAAGAGTAGATATAGTAATTTTTTTTTTTTGTTTTTTACTAGCCTAGATAATAGTATAGTGTTGGAGATACTCTAAACGAACCAAATCGTTTTATCTTGAGTTCATGTCCGTTCTATAAAATCTTTTTTAACATTGTTTTTATAAAAGTATTAAACTTTAGATATAACCAATTTAAAGATGACACGCATGCCTGAATTGGTAACCCCCAAGTCAAATACTGTAAATTACTTAGGCCCCGTTCGGCTAAATAAGCCAACTGGCTAATTTTTTGTCCTTATTCAAATTTTTTTCGTATCACTTTGGCTTATCATCATTTTTTGGGGGATTATTACATCCTCATGATAAGAGGAATCTAAAAAGTAAAAAATTTTGATCGAAATCCAATTTTGAATTTTTGGCGGGAAAATCAATAAGCCAATTTTATTAGGCTCATTTTTGGCGGGAAAACCAGTAGCTTATTTAGCCGAACGGAGCCTTACTGCTGAAGTCATTTCCATTAAGTCATTCAAAAAGTTATACTAGCTATTTCAAATCAGCCTATGATGAAATAGATTAAAACTAATCTAGATTGACCCATTTCAAAATGGTATTTTTTTTCTTTTTTCCAATTTTTCTTTGTGATGTCGCCGTTTCTTGGGAGGGAAAACGCTTGAGTGAATCAACGCCCTAATGGTGCTTTTATATCTCTTAATGACTTTTTAAATTGAACATTTTGAATCGAAGAGGAGTTCATCGCATGAAATATTAAACGCGTTGAATAAGGGGAAACTATTTGAGTCACGAGCTCCGCAATTCCCCATGTTTGATGAAAGATTGGGGATTACTTTAATTATCACATATTGAGAATTGTGGCCAAGTAATGATAGACAAGGTTATTATACGCTTTGACAAGACTTTTTTACTTTATCGATCCTTCATACTCCAATGATCGTATAGTCTTAAATTACTCATCACCTGGAAACGGTCTTGCTATTGTCAGCCCACTGGGCTGACGATAAATACACTAAAAGATAATAAAATACATATTTCTGTGTACTTTTTACACCTTTTAATACACATTCACACACTTATTATCGTCAGTTCATTTGGCTGATTTTAGAATTTTCCCTTGGAAATATCTTGCTTGATTATGTTTGAAGTAGCTCGATATCTTTCTCTATAATCCTTATTAGAAAACCACCTTGCTATGCCAAGGAAATTGGTGACTAGGCTGCTATGCTGAGGCTAGTGGTCGTGAAGAATGAAAATCCTCGTTCAGAAACCTTTTTTGGTCCTTCATTTTTTTTCTCTTTTTTTTCCCCATTTTTTTTATGACACGTATCTGGTACGGATGTGAAAGAAATTTTCTTCTTCCCGTTGTCTTGAACTTAGGCCTTGTGTTGCGAGGATGTATTGTTGCGGTTTTGGAAAACCGGGTTCGTCAAGATAACATTTGTAGCAGGGAGCAGCAAATTGAATTGCCTCGTGAAATGAGTGACTAGCTAACTTGTGAAGCCAATTCAGGATTGGATTAGTCACAATGCTAGTGCAAGTGTGTGATCATTATGCATTTTCCTCTTTTCCTTCTAGCTTAGTTGTTAAGGAGGTCTGGTGGTTTTGCTGGGAATGTTTTTCCTGGTAGTTGGTTGTATTCCGGAGGGATACCTCCGTGTAAGCTCTATTCTTTGTTTGGGCTTCTATAAGATTGTGCATTTATCAAAAATAAAAAATAAAAAAATGTGTGACCTTCTATGACTGCATTTCAGCAAATATAATCTGTCTGTAGCTTCATGTCTTCAGGAGTAGAATTATTTTCTCATTTCAACCAAAAAAACATTGCTATTATATTTGCGATATTCCAGGGGTTAACTTACGAGTTGTATAACTTGAATGCGAAGAATGGAAAATGGAAAAGCCAAACAATTCTTATATTTACAGTCATTGTACTAAAACGTTGTGCTATAAACACTATAGTAGGTGATTTTCTTTACTATGACATGCAATTTCATCACTGAATTGCTATTCTTATACTCAAATTAGAGAAATGGGGAATGGAGAGAACAGAAGACAAAAATACTAATACTTATCAGGAAAAAAGTCGTTTGCAACGCACGGCTGGCCTTCCTGGGTGACCAGCGACTTCGCCACTCACTACCTCACTAATCAGGTCTTTGAAGATCAAGCGCTCGATGTCCAATACTAAGCCTGGAATTTCAGAATGGCAGTCTTCCCAATTTAGTGTTTGGAACACCATATCCTCGCTTGAGATGCTTCTCGAACCGTCATCCTCGTCGTGTATGCTGCAGTTAGGCTTAGCTTGGAGTTGATCCACCTCTGAACACACTTCTTTCAGAAGCTTGTGTCCTGTGAGACTTTTCACACCCATGTTGCTTGGACGTATCCACGGCTCAGAATAACCTGCTGGAGACAATTTGCGGACAAGGATTTCATTGACGGTATCAAATATGAGTTTTCGGTGGATTTTCTCGCTGACTTTTGATTGGTCAATCTTTTCATTGGTGCATTCATCATCTGAGAATCCGATCCTTCTCTTGGTTTGTTCCAGGACAAAGAACAACTTGGGGTTGATCAAATCGCCAGATGGGTGGAGCTGAATGAATGCTGAGCTAGAGACTAGATCTTTGAAGAGCAGCCGTGATGCTAACAATATCTCCACAATATATTTGTGCTCCGGATTTGTGTTCTCGGAGAGGGAACTGACGTAATCTGTGGCAGGTTCATCTTGTTTGGAGTTCACTTTTCCGAGCTTATGAACCAAGTGCTTAATATTTTCTGATTGTTCTCGACCAAAATCAATGCCCGGTTTGCTTCCTTTGTTGTTCAGCAAGTCTTGTAGATCCTCTGGATTCCATTCTGCTTCATCAAAATCTTGGGACTTGTCTGTATTATGGGGAAACATATCAGGGACAAGGACATAAGGAGTGGTTCATTAGCTAAAGGTTCCATCCTCTCTCTCTCTCTCTCTCTCTCTCATCCTACATTTCCCTTCATTGTGTTCTCTGCGTTTTGTGTTCCAAATAAGCAATATTAATGCTTTCCTTCTTTTTTTTTTGGGTACGATTAATGCTTTCCTTTGTTTACCATTCCGTCATGTTAATTTCTAATTGACATGTATGAAGTACCAATAGGCCATTAGATGGAGTTATAAAGTTTTGTTATGAACTACCAACACCACAGGACCTCTCCTTCAATTAAATGTAAACTGTATAGCAAGAGAGGAAAAGAAAAACAAAAAAGCCACTTGCAATAGCTACACCTAGTTTTGGAAGAAATGTTCTGTCCAGGGAGGAAGCATTTATCTGATTCATTCAGTAGACTCAATTGTACTTGTTTAACCTACATTGATTCCCGGTTCTTTAGTAATCTCAACCTGTTTCGGGTGCAGTGTACTCAAATCTATCAGTGCATATAAGGTCTGGCCATTAATCATGCACTGATAGAAATATGGATCATTGCAACTAAAATGTCTCGCATAACAAGAGCCTCACCTTTAAAAGCATTTGATGTCTTTTTGACCGGAGACGGTGATCCTTCTCTGTAGAATGTAGTATCAAGAACGGATACAGGGCTTGGCTGTTCCAAGGTTGCTGTTGTAGTTTCAGCTTTTGATCTGTCTTCAGTCAACCTTGCTTCTATCTGAGAGGAAAATGAAGGAACCTGTTAACCACTTCATTAGAATGATAATACAGAAAGCTTAACACACTATATAAGAAAGCTTACGTTACTTCTCGGGCCTTCATGCTGGTATGCACCATAAATCTCATTTGAGCTGTCAATACTTGTGACTTCTACGTCATTCTGTGAGGCCAAGCTTATATTGCTTTCTGATTGTACAGAAATCGCATCACACTGTCTTGTTTCAGTACTGAGCTCGATCAAAGATTTTTGTTGGCCTTTTGTACTTGGGGAGCTTGATTCAATCTGCTGCTTACCCAAATGCTTTCTGGACCTTCTTGAATCAGATATCTTGGGGGTAGAACAAGATTGCTTCTCCATCCCATGCTTCTTCTGTTGCAATCTTGGGCTCGCTGTTGATGAGCTTCTCCCAGAGCTTGTGGAGTCATCTTGGCTCTTGTTTTGAGGTGACTTGGAAGTTTGGATTTGTTTGCATATTGTGGCATTGCTTCTCTTGTCCATGGAACAAAGAGGCTGGCAATAAGGTTCTCTGAAATGGCAGTTCCGTGGAGTCAGATTGTTGGGGGATCGCTTTTCAACTGAATTCCTTCCGTTGTTTGCATTTTCATTGGTCCGAAGTTTGCGAAGGCCTGGCATACCCTCAATCGGGATGACAGAGGAACGTGAATTTCTTGTTTTCTGGACGACTTTTGCTTGTTTTATGAAAATGCCAGAGGATTCGAAGTTCTTTAGAGGACCAATCCCCTTAATGGTAGGATTAGTCAGATGGATGCTTTGCTGGCTGCCGTCCAACCTTGACATTGAATTCTGGTCAAGTTTGCGGTAATCTGTACTGTGATTCCTTGTGTGAGGCTCCAAATCAGAGGCGTCCTTTGAACTCTGCCTCGCTGTCTGCATTGCATCAAGTATCTGTTTAAGAGCTCTGAGATCCTTGCCAGATCTTTTGAACTCAATTTCTGTCAACCTTTTCTCTATTTCTCCATAAAGAGAAGGGTGCGGATTTTGAGCCTTTTTCTGGACTTGAGCTTCACAAAACATGGAAGCAGGTTTTCCAGAGCCTCCATTCCCGTCTGTCTTCCTCCATGGAGCTGGTTCTAGTGGAAATGCCGAGTGTGGTTTCACGATGGCATTTATACTTCGTAACTGAGGTGATGGGGAAGGTGTCCTCTGAGTTCTGGGAGACCTAGAAACTTGATTATGCTTGCTTTCGTCAACTTTTCGTGATGTGGTGGACATTGCATCGAGATCCTCATCTGGGCAGCATTCAGTCATCCTTATCTGATCGTTGATGGCAGCCATGGAATCTGGAAAATCTTCTAAGCCCATCAACTTTGCTACGACGCCAGATGTCCGCCTATTATTACTTCCTGGCTCTTGGGGTGGGTCCAGGGTTTGGCTGGACTTCACATTTCTCCGCTCTAAATCATCTAAAAGATAGTTTGATCTAGATTCAGAGGCAGATCTCCTGATGGAACTTTGTCTGCTGTCCAAGGATAGTCTAGGAGTCTCTTTGAGCTTTATTGCGGCTTTCCATGTATCATGTGATTCCCTTCCATCGTAAGAGTACCGATGAGTATCCTTCAGTGGGAATGATCCGTCGAGACCTGAAACTCTTGCCTTCACTGGTTTAGACGGCTGAAGTGGCCTTGGCGAATCGATGTGCTTCAGAACATGGTTCGTTCTTTCTGCTTTAGTCGTAGTCTTGACTGATAACCCACATGCTTCTCTGGTGATCGAGTCCTTGACAACATCTAGGACATTAAGGGACTGCTGGCTTGGGTGCAAAGGAGAAATTGGCTGTTTCTTGGGTAAAATCTGAGATGGGGTTTCAAGGAAATTGCTGTAGCCCAAAGAAGACGGTTCTGGTTTAGCTGTTTTATTCCAATCAACTGATGAGAAGGTGGAGGAGCAGGAGGATGAAAAAGAGGTCCTGGATGATTCGATTGAGACTCTTCGCTTCTCTTTCACAACCTCGTCCAGATTCATTTCCTGAAATAAAAGTGCATATTATTTTAGACTCTGCTAAAGACCGCGCCTGTGGTAAGCAATTTAGTCATTACGTTCTTACCGTTGTTTTTTGCATTGTGCTGTCAGGTTCCATTCCATGATTGCCACTTTGAACTGCAAATATAGTTGAAGTGTTAGACATGGACGTGATAGACAATATGAGTTTCACGTATTTTGACTTAAAGCGAAAGCAATTTGGAGAAATTAAGAAACAACATTGCGCGTCAAGAGGATGATAACGCATCAGAAAAGCAGTAATCTGGTGTAGATTAGGCATTAATTTCTTTTTGGCCTGTTGTATTGTGCATATTCAACCGGTAAAGCACAATTCAGAACCATGGTTACGCTGTCCCTTCAAGAGCATCCAATAACTTTGGAAGAACCGTGACGATCCTAGTTTTTGGAGTATCCCGAATTCTCTTAAGCCCTTGAGGCCTTAATTTGCGTGAAACGCATCGCTTTGGTTAAGTTTGCAGCGTTTACAAATTTGTGTATGTTGTAGAGGATTTTAACTTCGTGCTCTGTTTAATTGACAGAAGCTATTTTCTAAAAAAACATTTTATGCATTTTCTGGCGTTGGTGTGACAGAATACGAAAGCAATTGTGAAAAAATGAGATGATTTTGGCGGAAAATGTCTTGCGAACATTGGGAGATGGACTAGAGTCTCACCAAACACCGTTATTGCTACATTGAATTCGCCGCCACCATCACATCCACCACTACCCTTAACCCCAACCACCCGTATCTGATCGCCACACAACTCATGTGCGCTACCACCACCAGCACCGCACGCGTACAACAGTAAATACCTATGTCGCCACTACTCCCCACCAGACATCATCAATGTTTTAGTTGCTCTCTAGTACGGTTAATGTCCGAATTGAATGCGTTCCCGTCGCCTCCTCTGTACAAACATCTAGCAGAAGACATTTCATGATCGGCCTAAGAAGGAAGTCCGATGTCCACCCTATTTTTCATACTTGTACATGGAATTACACAAAATAGTATTAATTTTATAGAAGAAACACCCATCGGAAGACAAATCATATTTCTGCCAAATATTTCCACCCATAAACAACAAACACGCTCAGGACTGATTGTTAGATTACCAAACAGTTAACTAGCTTCACCAAAGGTGGAAAGATAGCAATGTTAAGCAATTGAACTTCTGCATGATCATTGAATACTACAATCATGAACAGCCATTTTCTCAGAGACCTTATATAGAATGCAATGCTTGAAGAAACTGAGGTAGCTTTGATTGATCACTGCGTAGGATAAGATAGAAATACCTGGAGGCAGTCTCTTATTGTCGCGGCTGCTGATTCGCCGGCCGGTGAGGAAATGGCGCCGGTTGAAGACCTGAAACATCCCGTTCATGCACCCAACCTGCTTGTGCAGATCTGGGTTTTCGTCCGTCAGAGAATGCAGTACCTTGGCAGACATCTCCACCTCTTTCCTTCAATTCAAGAAGCTCAAAAATTTATGCACTCTGAGCTTCCATTTCTTTTCTTTTCAGTCTCTCTTAATATATAGCCTGAAGAATAGTTGGTTCTCACTTCTCAGTATTTGGAAGATGCATCCATATATGTAATGACAAAACCCCTGCTATCTTCTCAACATGTTACATGTAAAAAGCAAGGCCTTTTAGTGTTCTTTTGAAAGAACTGTCCTGATTTAACCACATTAAGAGATTCTTCCTTTGTGGTTTTGAGTGTTTGGAAAGAACTATGAGATAGGAAAAGGAATGAGCAAAGAGACAATAGGGAGTGGAAAATATGGTGTTTCACAGTTCAAGGCAGACAATGACTACTGTGAAACGAAAACCTATGAGGAAAAAGAAGGGAAAAGGAACCTAGACTTTATGGTTATTATTCCACCATCCCCACCTTCTGTGCCTACTTTAGAATGAAAAAATCAATGCAAACTCCAGGAAAGATTTGCAGACCCAAGGTGAGATGTTTTGTGGGGGTTTTGCCCAAAGAACGAAAGAAAACAAGTTTGTGTTTTGTCTCTCAGGGAAGGGGTTAGTTTATTGGAGGGGATATACTGCCTGCCCTATATGAAGGCATTATGTCATCAGCTTGGGGAGAGAGAGTGGTGGCATTTGTTGTAAAATTGAGAGAGAGAGAGAGAGAGAGAGAGAGAGAGAGAGAGAGAAAGAGAGAATAGGTGGGTCAGATCTGGGAAAAAAATTTCAGTGGTGCTCCAACCCTCCTCACCGTGCATTTATGTCGGCCCAAATACTAAGTGTATGAACCCCATGAATTTGTAGTGAGGAAAAGGTCTCGGGCACCACGTGGCTATAAACGGGAGTACAACGTGGCGGTATTGACACTGAACAATCTCTCAATGGTTAATTAAGTGGGGCATCTACATTAGTTTCTTCTACTTTTCAAGTTGGACAAAATAATGTGGGTTGGTCTGCACCTCCCTACATGGTCATGTGGAGTCTGTCAGATGGTGGAAGAAATAGGAATGTGGATTTATGCACTGGCAAGCCTGCAGAGGCTAAAGCCCTTTCTCAACCATTCCCAAGTTAGATTTACCGAATTACCCTCCAGTGAATTCTCTTTTTGACCCACCTGATCACAGTGAGCACTAAAAAACCTTTCCATTTGTGCTGGGCATTTATAATAGAGTTTTTTTTTACCCTTTTGACCTCTGCTACATTTTGTTCTAGTGTTTGGTTTGGGTATGCAAACATATTTTTGGCAATAACCCCCATTTTGGGTTAAGGGTTAAAATTGTGATTTGATTTTTTATCCTCCTAGTGGATTGTTAGTGGATTATCAGTTGTGATTTGATATTCCTCACCTAACATAGTTGTATGCATGCCTATTTCCGGAATTTGATGCAAAATCAGGCCAATGCTATTTTCCTTCTCTTGTATATTATTCCTCTTGGCATCCTTTGAATTAGGGGTGTGAAAAAAACTCGCAACCCGACCAACCCGACCCGACCCGAAGGGTCTCGGGCGGCTCCGAACAGGTGCTTCGGTCGGGTACGGGTTGGGTTCTGTTAAAAAAACGAGTTTCGGTTCGGACTTCGGGTCTGTGTGTGTTTTCACCCGTGGCAGTCGGACCCGACCCGACCCGACCAGTGACAAAAACGACCGACCCGAAGTAAAAAATCGGGCTCGCGGACGGGTCTATACCATCAGTCGGTTTGGTTTCGGCCCTGAAATTTCCTTACCCGACATGGTCGGGTCGGATTCGGGTAGCGGGCCATACCCGACCCGCCCGACCCGTGCACACCCCTACAGTTTGAATGCAGTGTTTTGTGTTATTTTGGGTGGGGGACTGGAGTCGCGAGTCGATAATATCTACATCTAACAATTATTAGGTTTTAAGCAGGGTCTCGAATCGCGGTATCGGAACCCTAACGATATTCAGTGATACGGCTATATATCGCTAATACGTACGTAAACAACGGTATCGGAGGTCCGCAATTTCCGTTACGTAACGGCTTTTATTTAAGACCCTGGTTTTAAGTACTTGCTAGTATTATTGAAGGCGCAGGGGTCATTAATTTTTACTTCAGTACCAGAGCTGCTGGGTGAAGAGCTCAGAAGGTCAGTTACTGGGAGATTTGTATTGCTGCTAGAATATATCTTGTGTGTGTGGATCTTGAGCTTGTAGAAATTTGCGACATTCATTCATTGAAACAATGATAGGTAGATAGGGCTCTTAAATAAGCCCGAACCAAGGTACTCGATCGAGCTCCACTTGTTAAAAGCTTGTTTAAGAACTTTCGAATAACGAACAATCCAAGCTCAAACACTATTTGAAACCCAAACTACTCAAGCTCCTGAGCAACTCGATTAAAGTTCCTTTGAAATCGGCTTGAATAATAAACATACCCAGCCTTAAGAAAAGTACCACTTCGCTCGGCTTGTAACAAGAGCTTCTACGGGTACGAAATTTGTAATGTGCTGGTCACTACTGGGTGAATTTTATTTCCTTTTCATGTGTAGTTTCTATCTTGACATCCTTTCAAACATAGTAATAATGTTATTTGTGTATTACTGGTAGCTGACTGGAGTTGCTGATATCTACTTTCCTGCCACCATTATTAGGTTTCTAAATGCGTGGTTTCAAATAGATGCTAGTCTGTTACAATAACTGAAGGTGCAGAAGTCTTAAATTTTTACTTCCAGTGCTGCTAGTGAAGATCCATGGACAGCCAGGACCGGTGGTGGTGAAGAGATCAGAACTGCCAGTACTCGGAGTTTTATTACTGCTAGAAGAGTTTCTTTCTGTATCTTGATCTGGATATCTTATGATACTTACCGAGATGAGAGAGAGAGAGAGAGAGAGAGAGAGAGAGAGAGAGAGAGGAGTAGTTTTTGGTATGTCATGACTTTACAAGTAGAGTTTAAATTCTTACCGCGGGTGGAAACCGTGGGTTAGAAGTGTAGATTGTAACGGGGACTGGGTTGAAACAAGCGCCACGGGCTTGGTATGAAAAGTTCACAAATCAGGCCATGTGAAAGGAATGCTTGCATAATGAAGTGAACAGGTTAAAAGTGGAGTGAGCATTGGCAAAATTTTGTATTGTCCTTCTAGTTGTCATTTTTCTTTGATGTTCTTTAGCATTGTTCTCTAATACTTTCTCTGTCCTTGCTCAAGCGACAAATTCCGCAATTACGTGAGGGTGTTCGAAAGAGATAAATGACCCGGCCCGATAACAAGTGCCGTCATCATTATTCAACGTCGTGATGCAGGCTCAAATCATGGGTAAATAACTACTTATTTTTTTACCAAATCTGTGAGTGAAATTTTGGAAAATGCTTATCAAGATTGATTAATATTGTCACTAACAACTCACAACCCACATGACATGTTTGGAAAATGCTTTATCAAGAAAAGGGTATGCAAACTTCCCAACTTGCATTCCAACATATCAACAGCACATAGATTTGACATTCATCTTTCACCTCTCCCATCTGGACATTAGAATGCAGCAACTCATCAATCAGTATCACAAGTGGCTAGCTTGTATTTTTGTCACAATAGGTTACAGGGGACAGCACTGTCCTACTCTTAAATGTGTGTCCATCTCTGTATCTATGTATATATTTGTACACTCAGGGCCTGTTTGGATGGGGTTATCAAAGGGGTATTAGTAATACCCCTCCTAAGACGATGGGCCCATGGTTAAGTCATGGTTTGGGAAACATTTTGCAGGGGTATTAGCTAAGCCTTGGATTCTCTTGTACACTTGTACCCCCTTGTACCCCCGGCGGGGGGATTATTTATGGGGAGGTTCTGGGATGTTATTGCATAATACCCCTGGATAATATCCCTCTCTCTCTTCCATTTCAACTACAAAATAATCTTATCCCCCCATTTTATCCATCATCCAAACTAAGTACTATTTATTCCCCCCGTCACATCAATGTGGACCCACCATTCTTACATAATATCTTATACTATTTTATCCCCCTTCATAACTAATACCTCCAATCTTTATCCTGCATCCAAACGGGCCCTCATATTTGGTATTTTGTCTCTAAGCCCCGGCCTAAGCTGGCTTTAGTGATTATATGTGTAGATGATGCTATGGGTACAAAGCTTGTACACCACCTTGTGTGGGACCTATTTTGAGGTCCCACACAAATGTTCCGAGCCTCTCAATTTGTTCAGAATATTTTTTGATGGGTTCCTATAAAAAAATCAGTTCAGGCGGATATCGGTAAGTGCTTGATCCATACATTATTTTTTTCCGTCCGTACGATTAGAGACCAATAAAATAACGTATGGATAAGTGATATTTGGCTGAACTGGATTTTCAAAAGGACTCTTCAAAAAAAAAATTCTGAATAAATTGAACGGCTCACATAATTTGTGTGGGACCTCAAAGTGGTCCCACACAAGGTGGTGTACACAAAAGTGTTGTACCCATAGCAAGCTGGCGAAAATATATATAGTTTGAACTCCAAGAGGTTAATTGTGTGTGAGCATGACAGCTACTTAGTCGGTAAGTTGGCTATCTGTCCGACCTCGGAGGTTCGACTGTCAACGCTATCACGAAAACCTCTAGAGCCTCTTGAGGTTTGTCTAATCATTAATTTTATTGGTCTAAAATTAGTCGATGTGCGCGACCTGTGATTGTGAAAATAATACTCTATACGTGTAAATTTAGCAGTCGCGAAACAGCTCTAATGAGGTGTATATATGTACTGTTTTCCAGACTACATGATCTCACTTTACCTTAAATTGTTGCACAAATTGATTGCATCTCACTGGTCAACAGTATGATTATACAATCGTAGTTGTTCGGAATCTTCCTTCTCAGTATATCCTCTATGATCTTAATTAGTGAATGGTTACTAATTGTGATATAATTAAAAACATGATCACTTCCTTTACGATCATGATTATTTGAAAGATCGAATACGGTTTATTTCCAAAAACGGAAAGATTGATTGAATCCTATTTGTTGATATCCTTATATCACAGAGAGAGAGAGAGAGAGAGTTTCTGCATTCCATTTAGGGTAATCAGTGCAATTACAAAGCGAGTGATGTAACTCATAGGCAATAAACTAAGGCTTAGCCTTTTGGCTTAGCATATACATTCCGGACAAGATTTCATTTTTGCTAGTTTAGATGTGGATCAGCTCATATGTATCTCGACTAATTGTAATTGAGAGTCCAATTAGATCCGAAACAAAATCTCGTATGAACTAACCTCATAAGAGTTGATAACATCTAAGAAGTTTTAAACCTATGGTCTTGGAAAAGAGCAAAGTCCTAAGTTTCAACCGTTGACCACCAAGCAAAACTCTTGGAGTTATTTCGAACGAAAATCGACCGAGTACCATATTTTTTTTTATGTGCGTGTGTTAAGCAATTGGAGAGTTACATTCACATAGTTACAATAGCCGAAAACTATATCAATCATATGATGTCTGCACCAACTATAGCAATCATATGACGTCTTCAACAACTAAATTAAGCTCAATATAAAACAACTCGAAAAATATTCATACGGAGATGAAATAAACTAATGAAAGGATTTTCTCTACTATAAAAAAAAAAACAAAAAAAAAACTGCATGGTTATTATTAAGTCTTGTATAAGGTAAAATTTGGACCACTTAAATCACTATCTCAACAGAGTACCGGTAAAATTTGGACCTCTTAAATCACTATCTCAACAGAGTAGGTACAAAGCCAATTGGATGATGAGTACCATATTGTACTCTTGCTCTTGGCGTCTAGCCCTTCTTTGAATAAGATGTAAAAAAACGTTACATGTCAATATTCATTAACCCACCCTTTAGTTTGTACTTCTGATACTTATTGACTGCTGATTTTGTCACATCTTTTTTGTTAACGTCACTCCCCTGCAAGTGTATTTTTGGTGCAAAAATACACTTGCAGTGAAGTAACATTAACAAAAAAAAGAGTGGCAAAATCATTTTCCTACTTATATATCCATCATTAATTTCATATCATTTTCTTGGGAAAGTATATACGCATTCCTTAAAACTGTATACCATATGAACTTATTGTATGGTTTCATTCATAATATTTTAATGTGTTTCGTAACTTTTGTTATAAAGCTCGTAACCTTTCAGTAATAGGATTCATAGTATTTTCACTACTATTCATAACGTTTTTGTGCATCTCGTAACTTTTATACTTAAAACATCATTATTATTCAGCAATAGAATTCATAACGTTTAGAATTCGTAACATTTTCACTAAAATCATAACGTTTTGGTGCGTCTCGTAACTTTTATACTAAAATCGTAACTATTCGACTATATGATTCCTGACATTTCCTCTATGAATCATAGCATTTGCCTTTTTGGGGGTGAATACACACCCGACCCAAATAACACAATTTAATTACAATGGGATTTTTAGACAACTAGTATTTCTTTAAAACAAACCTTGTGTATTATGGTCTATGAAAATAAAGAATTTTTTTTTTATTGGCAAAAGTAACATTTTATTAAGGGGAAAAGGGAAGGGGAATCCAACAAAAAGTTAGACAATATAGCCAATTGGGACAAGTCCAAACACAAAATGAAGAATTGCTGGGGTGGTTCGAATTCCAAGAATGAATTGATGGGATTAATAAACTCTCTCTTTGGAATTAATGCTATCTTCTTATGTCTATTTTTGTTTTGGAGCAAACTTATGTCTATTAAGTACAAGCGTCAAGAAAAGTTAGGTGGGTAAAGAGCATGCTCTTGTATGAGTAGGAGTAAAAAGAGATTGGATTGTGGGTTTTTCATAATCTAGTGTACTTGTATAAATTATTCTCACAGTGAAAGAATGAGATCTTCTCCTTGGAGTAAGCACATTACTATTGAACTATATACATAAATTTTGTGTCTCTATTTTTCTGTTGTCATATTTCCATTACTCCATTATTTAGTTGCAATTATGATTGTATTTTCGAACATATCGGCGTGTGGATGCTTCCGCTTAAACCCAACAAAAATAAACCTCATTCTACTATTGTATTATGGAGTTCACAAATAAAAATTAGCGATACTATAACCCAAGTGCAGAGGGAGGTATTGATACGTGAGGCTAAGCGACCCACTAATTAATTATGTATGAAAAAATCTCTCAATATTTACTAGTCCTACTTATTTACGTATATATTAGGTCCCACAAATAGTAAGAAATTGTCGGAAATAAAAAATAAAAAATGGCAGATCATATATTGCTCTACATATTCGAGCCCACAATCTAGAAGTTCCAACTTTGACCCTACTACGACTTTACTACAATCTGCATATATTCATATATACGTACATACTCACCTATATAAGCACACATTTATTGTGATTGAGAAAATATTCTTCTTCTTTCTTATGAGGGTGTCCAGATTTTTATTTCCACCTCTCCCTTAACCTAAGCACAATGTTCTATATGTGCATTTTTTTCAATTAGTTGATGGTGATAGACCGTGGCGGAGCCACTCTATTCCCACTGGGGGCACCTGCCCCCACTACACCTTCTTCTTCTTTTCTTTTTTTTTCTTGAAATTGGTAGTTTGAGTTTACCAAATATTTAAAGCAAAGCACATGTTCTTAGATTAAATACTTGTTAAAATACGAATGATTTGTTTGAATTGTTACACAAATAAGCTCCACAAAATCAATGTCTGCAATCATATCAAAGTAAAGATTTGGTGAATTT